>CAVLJG010000006.1:104656093-104783852 GCA_963669975.1 Acanthoscelides obtectus | reverse complement strand
ATAAGTTTCTGAAATTGTCACGTGCCAAAATCACGTAACCTTTTTTTACTATTTCGATCACCAACCAGTAATTTGAATTCACCTTTATTAATGATAGACTGCCCATTCCTAGGCCAAACCCTTTTAAATGACTTTCATTTCGTAAATTTTATAGTTTATTGATTGTATAATTTCACACGTATTACATCCTTCCTTCTCAGTGAGTCAGCTTCCAGAAATTTTCTCATAAAATTTTGTTGGTCCCTCGTAAAGAGAGTTGTTTCTGCCCGCTGGCTACCAGCGCGCCACCTTGTGATTCCTACACGTACTATCCGTATATGGATATTTGCTTTCCTATCGAGATACCTTCTTTACCTATCAAGATACCTTCGTTACCTGCTTTTCTCCGTTCCTTTTGTCGAATATACCTTCTTCAAGGCCACTCATTCAACCTTCTTTTAAAAAGTCAGGTTTTTTGCGTCATTTACATTCCTGTGGAGATTGTGGTGTGGGTGTCGTTTCATTAATTTCCAGATTCTGGTAAACAGACTCCCGAACACCTATTTATAGCAGTTCCCTTTTATTTTGTACCTTACGTTTAGTTGTGTTGGTTTGGGTGCTACCCTGTCCATTTTCTAATGGGATTTTAAGCTTCAGCGGTAAGTTCTTCTTTTATACCATCGGACCACGTCCATTAATGCATTTACTGAAGAAGTTTGTTCAATATCTGCTTCCTTTTAGTGGAAAGACACTCGGAGAACCACCATTCACACAAGTAGCTGCCTTCCTCTTAACAAGAACAAGAAAACCTGATGTGAACAGGTAAAACATCATTTTAATTGGGTATTTCATAGATATTGGTATATTGATTATTACTGACTGTTCTTCATTTTGTTTGGCAGTTTGCGTATTCAGATATAGGGCTGTACCTATATGTCACCTTCTATTGGGCTCGCTACATTACATTGATCATGATTTTGATTTTTGAGCTGCCATAACTTTAGAACAAGTGATAAGTTACTGAGGGTATGTACATTTTTATCCTTCATACCTTTGCATCACTTTTCTTGTGAAAGAGAATGTACATAGATTTTTCTTCAAGTTTTGAGTGTTTTTAATGTGTAGTTCTGTCTCAGACGGAGAATAGAGAGTAGATTTTTAAACAGTTTTTCTCTCTCTAGGGTTTTTTATACCGTAAATTTTGGAAATCACGCCAAACATCTCTTATCTTGTGACGTTCCTAACGTCACTGCTTTAGGTTTTAAAATATTTGTAAGGCCTGTATTTGTAAAGTCTCCGTACGTGTTCCATGGTAAGCGGTTTGCAGGGTTAATCGTGGACTAATAATTTTATTGTAGTTTTGAATAATATACTTTCTTTCAACTTGCACTCCAGTGGTGGTGTTTTGAGAATATATTGTGATCCTTATTTAAATATCTTATTTTTTTTGGCTCTCTGAGCACAATTAATTAGGTTTTGTCATTACTGTGAGATTCTTTTCTCTTGTGTGGGCGGTCAGGCAAAACAAGTTCTGAATAACACTTCGGGAATTTGTGACTCAATCCGTCTGGAGTCACAGGCACTCTTAGCCTCCCCTACTCTCCGCTTTATTGAGCTAGTGCCTAAATTTGCACGTCACTAGACAACTGTTTTGCAATAACCTACCCTTAGATTTCATTTATAGTGACTTATTAACTCATTAATTAATTTTAAAAAAAGGAAAGAAGAATCACCCCACCATTTCCTCTTGTTTATAAAAAAAGGCGTGGCACGTGATCGCCAGCATTTCGAGCATTTACGGGAGCATTAAAAACCTTTTATTTTTAAATCGGTCCTTTTAGGGCCACAACCTAATAATAAAAATAGTTTAAAAAAAATACAAATTCAAGGGATTCCATATAAAAGTTTCTTTGGCCTAAATTTTAGGTTAAGAACAAGATATTGAGACTCGTTTTTTGAGAGCTTGTTTAGATATCATTTAGCTAGGTTTTGGGGTTGAAGGTGGCATACTTTGCACTTTTTGAAATAGTAAATCGCTTATATGTCGAAAAATATCTACTTTTGAGGAAGATCCGCTGCACACCTCTTCAATACGACGGAATTATGTCATAGTTTGAAAATGTTTAGCAATTACAATACTTTTTGGCCAGTGCAAATTTTTAGCATTAGCGTTCTGGTAACAAAGCGGTCTTGTACCGTTTGACATACATTTACTTTTGTTGCTGAATTCCCCGAGTATTCCACTTAAATTAGAACATCTATACCATACTCATGAAAGTTATATACATGCAGCTCGCTGATCTAATTGATGCGACATATCCAACGAGTCTGCCAGACGACAGACACTAATTCTATTTTTAATTTCAAATAGAAATAGGAAATATCGTAAATACCGAGCAACGTGGACGCCGGCCAAAAAATTTTGTATAATGCATAGATGTTCGGCTGATATACGTATGGAAAAACAATATACTACAGTCAATCTACATGTCCAAGCCATAAACATATCCTAACATGCAGCGGAAAATACGTAATGGGGGAAACCATTCAGGTTTTTTGATATCCGTACATCCATAAAGTTGAATACCTTTCGTTGCTCAGGAACAGAACAAACATCCACACTATATTCACGGCGATTAAAAAATACCCAAATATATGTCGTAAAGCAAACCTAAAACCTGCAAAAGAACTAGAAATTTGCAATATTTTTCTTTTTTCGAGAGTACACATTCTAGGTTATATAATTAGACATTATTTGAATACCAGCTGATTATTCCATTTCAAAACTCCCCAACGAGTGACACATGTGTGGGATTCGTCAACCCTTGGTCCCAGTCACAAAACATATACACTGAAGAAGGTCCAATTCCATGCTATTCAATGACAATACAGTGACTTGTGTGGTTGTCAGCGGCCATTTCTTGAGGGTGCGACATGGTTGCCAGATTGAGCATTAATATCCCGTTTCACCCCGCTGGTCTCAGTCAAGTACGCTCCGCCAACTGTTGAAATATACTCTACTATGCTTTATAAGACTATACGTGGAATTTTTCCCGAAATCGTTGCACAACACTTGAAAAAATGCAAATGAAAATTCAAAATGATTGCCATGACGCCCCAAAATAGCTGCGTCGATACCTCGGGTTACACATCTCGACAGCAGGGATGTTCGATACGATCCTATATTTAGAAGTATCGATACTTTTGCTTCCCATATCCAATATTTTGGATCGATATTTTTAGATACGACTCTTGGGTGTATCGATACGTTTTACGAGTATAGTCATATTTCGATACCGACTGTGACAGAAAGAGTGAGTAACTTCAGATTACTTTTCTCCTTTGTTTCCTTCCGTTGGATATCGATAATTTTATTCCAATATTTTATATCGTTTTAGGAAGAATCGATACATATCGATACTTTTCGTGGATCTAAACATCCCTAATCTTGACAGCTTGTCGTTCTTGTCAACTGGGCTGCAGGGTACGATGTTGCCTTTACTATCTTACATTCTGCTGGAATCTTATGACAAATAAAAGCTTCAAATGAAATATTGACGAATATGAACGGACATGCATAGAATTTAGAATATAAATTAATAATAATAATGATAATAATAATCGTCTTTATTGACCAAAACATGGTACATTACATGGGGCGAGATTTAGCACCTGCTATGCCACCATCTAACCCTGTACAAAAGTGAAAAAAAAAACAACTTATACAAAAACAAACAAAAAAAAAGTGAAACTACAAAGATTAAGTCACAGTATAATAGGACTATTTATGCCAATTTAGCTATAAAAAGAAGTAGAGATAATAGGTTACATTATAATAGGACTATTTGTGCCAATTTAGCTATAAAAAGAAGAAGAGATAATAGGTTATGAAGAAACGGAAAAATAACTAATGAAAAATAAAAAAAGTATGAAAATGAAAGAACTTCTTAAGCAAGCGGTTGTTTTGCAATTCTTGTAAATATCTTTTTATTATTATTATTATTATGATAATTGAGATGAGCAGAGTACACAGTACTATAAGCTCATGCAGTAAATATAGTGTACGGACACGTAACACAAATACATCAAATAGAAAAAAATAAAAAAAGACAGTTCATAGCTATAAAGCATGTACACTCCTCCAGCTATCATAATGCACTTTGAAGCTATTAACTGAAGTAGCACCAACCACACTTTCAGGTAAACTATTCCAGGTGTTGAATATGCGGTTGGGAAGAAACCACTGTCGGACTGTTGTTTTAAATGGCTCCTTATGCAGTTTGAAGCTGTGTCCGCGTAGATTGCTGCGCGACAGACGGTATAGATGCATGAGGTTGGTGCCCATCAAACCATGAAGTATCCTGAACGTAACTATAAGATCGCCACGAAGTCTTCGCTCAGAGAATGAGGTCAGGTTGAATAATTCAAGGCGATCTTCATAGCTTGGTCTTCGTGCTCCAAAAGGGATACGAGTAGCCCGACGCTGTACTGATTCGACGAGATTTCTATCGCGCAGAAGCACAGTGTCCCATACCGGGCCAGCGAATTCAAGAATTGGCCTTGTAAATGTAGGCGCAAGTGTTGACATCGGATCCTTTGAAAGACCTCTCCAGCATGTATAGAAGTTTCTTGGCTTTTGATGTAACGTGGTGAATATGCTCTGACCAGGAAAGACGATCGTTGACTACAACGCCCAGATCAGTGTGGCTGGAAACTGCTTCGATGTTGTGGTCAGAGATCTTGTATGTAAATCGCGGATTTGTCTTCCCGAGGTGAAGTTAGATTTAAGGGTAAATGCCAACTGACTGACCATTGACAAACAATATCAAGATCTCGTTGAAGCATAGCAGAATTTACGACAGTATTGTAAATCTTGGTGTCGTCGGCATAAACTGAACATGTGGAGGAAATCAATGCGGGCAGGTCACTTGTATACAGAAGGAACAGCACTGGCCCCAAGACAGAGCCTTGAGGAACTCCACTTGCTACATGATGAAGGAGAGACTGGCTATCACTGACGCGCACAGAGAAAGTCCTCCCGGTGAGAAAAGCCTTAATCCACAGTAACAACTCGCCTCTTATTCCCATACATTCCAACTTAAACAGAAGCCTTCTATGTGGTACGCGATCGAAAGAACTAGAAAAATCTAAGTAGATTATATCAACAGGAGTCTTTGTGTCCAGATACTGAGTCCAATCGTTGAGAAAGTGGAGAAGGTTGGTCATTATTGATCGACCAGGGAGAAATCCATGCTGATTCTTAGGGATAAGGTCATTTTCGAAAGCAAATGACAGGAGCTTATCTAATATGATTCTTTCAGCTATTTTGGCGGCGATAGGAACGAGACTTATTGGTCGATAATTTTTAGCGGAGGATTTGTCGCCCTTTTTGAAT
Organism: Acanthoscelides obtectus; assembly: GCA_963669975.1. Taxonomy (NCBI): domain Eukaryota; kingdom Metazoa; phylum Arthropoda; class Insecta; order Coleoptera; family Chrysomelidae; genus Acanthoscelides; species Acanthoscelides obtectus. Next base: position 104,778,478 of record CAVLJG010000006.1, on the reverse strand, counting down.
ACAGGGGTAACAGAAGCACTAACCCAGCATGAGGGTAGGGTATGAGATATAAAAGACGATGTGAATATCAAGCTTAATGGTGTTTTAAAACTCCGGGAAGACTGGATAGTCTTCAGATCCTGGCTTAAGCTATTGTAATATAAAATTGCATTTCATGTAAAAGTACGTCTAAAGAGTGATGTGCGGTGTATTTTCATAGTTAAGGTGTCACGGTTACGAACCTGAAGATTATGTACAGAGGCCCTTGGAACAAGTTTACAGCTGAGGTATTGAGGGGATGATGTTAGTATGATCCTGTGAGTAAAGCTGAGAATGGAGTATTTGGGAAGGTTTTGAACGCTTAGCCATGCAAGATTACTATACAAGTGTGATACATGATATTGCGAATTTCAGATTGTCTATGCATGGACTTCAACCGGATTTTTCGGTATTTTTACGGAAAAGAAAATATTTACCGATAACATCATTCTCCACGAATTTTCAAAATAATTTAAATATTTCTATACCTGCCGAAAAAGAGCTGAAACTAGAAATAAAGCTAAAAGATAATTTTAGGTAGTCCTGACTCAGGCAGTCAGGCACATTAGAGGCGTAGATTTGGGTTGTCTATGATTACGAGCGCACATCTTCATCCCTTACTCGGCTTGCCCTGAGTTGATTTTTGTGCATACAAAACGTACAGACTGGCAGATTACCGTCATCACCTCCTCACCGGACAAGCAATAAAGAAACCGAAACCTTCCTGTTTTCAAAATAAATATTTAATAAAAATGACAGGTGAGTTCTTGAGTTCAGGGGTAAAATAGAAAAATATTCACAATACCATAAGCAAGAATCGAAAAAGTAGTTTTCAGAATGGTTGCAAAGTACTTTGGAAGAGCGACCAGTATGCACATTGTAGAAGTTAATATGTAGAACTATGCCCTGAAAAAAAAATGTTGTGTGCGCGCCCAATACAATAACAGACGTTTTTCATGACTTCAAGGTCCTTGATCTACCGCTAATCTTGGGACGGCATTTTCCTCATATCGAATTCAACGATAGTATTTACCGATTCCTTTTTTTGCAAGTTCGGCAACACTGCAGATGTGCAGATCACTTTAAAAGCAATTGATATCCCAGACGTGTTATAATAATAGAAATAATAAGAAAATATAACAATGTTTGGAGATATATTTTCACAAATAGATATTTTTGATTCTGACTTATAATATCTAGACGATGAATAATAGGTGGATGCGGATATTAATATCGATGTTTTAGGACCCGGAAATGCAGAATGTGCTGTTTGTTTACATTTGGTTTTGATTCCCAGATCATAATTTGACAAAACTTGTTTTTGATGTATCAACAGATGATGAACCAGTTGGAATACGTTTTATATCCTTTTTTTTGCAAAATAACAAAAATCGGTACATTTCTACAGGTGCGTATTATGTACAACACCCTGTACGTGATATACAGACAAAACTAGATTGCCGTGCATGAACAGTCGTCAAAAACAGTGAAAACATCCTACCAAATATATTGGCTAGAAAATCGAGCTATTATTTGCCGTATTCCCATTGGTTCACTTAAATAACTGACCGTCTTTTTTGAAATGATAAAAATTTGAAATTCTATGAAAATTGTCCTAATTCTAAAGCACAAAGACATAATATTACATCTATAATGTACGCTTATTTATAAGGCAACCGTTTTTCACGACTTTTTTTAACTCACTAATATTCAGAAAGCTTTGACAGCTTCCGTCAAATAGCATTTCGATAAGGTATTTTCCCATTGGACCGTTAAATATTAATGTTGGTGAAATTAGCCCAGATGCACCTTTACGTGTGATACTTATCTAGCCGCATGCAACAGCCAAAGCCACATGATGGATAAACATGACAATAAAAAGGAAACAACGCATATAAGTGGAGAGTGTGGAAAAACCGTGTTCTGGTTCTACTCGCCCCCTTCATAACAACCAAACAGAGAACAATTGAGCAAGCCTTAATGATATTAAAAATGTCTTCAAAATCCATGTGTTGCTTTCAGAGTTATCGCTTATCATTACTTTTTCTGGGTGTAACACTTCTAATGTCACTTAGTATAGGGTTGTCCAATAGGGACGCAGGAATTTGACATAGACGTCATCTTTGTTTTCTGTCACCGACATGTCATTTTGTTAGTTGAATGTTTACCGTTGATCGCTATGGAGTCGTACTCGATTGAAGACCGCATTAAAGTTATTCAAGAGCACTACAAAAATGGTGCAAAAATAAAAAAACACGTTTCGCGCGCTTCGTGAACATTTCGGTCGCAACAACCGCCCAAACGAAACAACCATCGGTCGTCTGGTGCGTAAATTCGAGGCAACAGGTACTGTGGCAAATCTGCCAGGCTCTGGCCGGCCAAGGAGCGTTCGCACACCGGAAAATATTGCTGTTGTGAAGGAGACTGTGAGAGACGATCCGGAACAATCAACAACGCGTCGATCCCAAGAATTGGGCATTTCGAGAACCAGTTTGCTCCGCATTCTCCACAAGGATTTGAATGTACACGCCTACAAGATCCAATTGACGCAAGAGCTGCGTCGGGCCGACCATTTTTCGCGCCGAACGTTCTCAGATTGGCTCCTTGAACACCGCCAAATTGATCCCATTTTTTCATCAACAATCATGCATCCTCAAAAAGTGACTGTGGTATGCATTGTGGTCAAAAGACATCATCGGACCTTACTTTTTCGAAAATGCGGCCAGGGACGCCGTTACCGTCAATTCTGAGCGATATCACGTGATGATAGAGGACTATTTTTTGCAGCAACTTGAAGGAACGGATATGGACGATGTTTATTACCAACAAGACGGTGCAACATGCCACACAACCAACGTCAATATCCATCGATTGCAGTCCTTCTTCGGTGATCGCGTGATTTCGCGCAGAGGAAATGTGCCATGGCCACCAAGATTGTGCGATTTGACTCCCTTGGACTTCTTTTTATGGGGATATTTGAAAAGCAAAGTATACGTCAACACACCAGCCACCCTCCAAGAACTCAAAAACAACATCATTGCCGAGATAAATGCCATAGAATCGACCATGTCGCAAAATGTCATTGAAAATTTCGACCATCGCGTGGATGTCTGGTGCGTAAATTCGAGGCAACAGGTACTGTGGCAAATCTGCCAGGCTCTGGCCGGCCAAGGAGCGTTCGCACACCGGAAAATATTGCTGTTGTGAAGGAGACTGTGAGAGACGATCCGGAACAATCAACAACGCGTCGATCCCAAGAATTGGGCATTTCGAGAACCAGTTTGCTCCGCATTCTCCACAAGGATTTGAATGTACACGCCTACAAGATCCAATTGACGCAAGAGCTGCGTCGGGCCGACCATTTTTCGCGCCGAACGTTCTCAGATTGGCTCCTTGAACACCGCCAAATTGATCCCATTTTTTCATCAACAATCATGCATCCTCAAAAAGTGACTGTGGTATGCATTGTGGTCAAAAGACATCATCGGACCTTACTTTTTCGAAAATGCGGCCAGGGACGCCGTTACCGTCAATTCTGAGCGATATCACGTGATGATAGAGGACTATTTTTTGCAGCAACTTGAAGGAACGGATATGGACGATGTTTATTACCAACAAGACGGTGCAACATGCCACACAACCAACGTCAATATCCATCGATTGCAGTCCTTCTTCGGTGATCGCGTGATTTCGCGCAGAGGAAATGTGCCATGGCCACCAAGATTGTGCGATTTGACTCCCTTGGACTTCTTTTTATGGGGATATTTGAAAAGCAAAGTATACGTCAACACACCAGCCACCCTCCAAGAACTCAAAAACAACATCATTGCCGAGATAAATGCCATAGAATCGACCATGTCGCAAAATGTCATTGAAAATTTCGACCATCGCGTGGATGTCTGTAAATCCAGTCGTGGTGAAGCGATATTATTTTTCATACATAACTGATATAAATGAACCTTCAAAATAAAGTACCCAACTTGATTTGAATATCAATATTTCTTGTTTTAGTATGCGTTTACTGTCCTGCTTCCGTTTTGGACAACCCCATATATATTGTGATCGCAAAAGCAAAACAAGTTCCTACTAACATCTCGGGGATGTGTGGCCGAATCAATCTTGAGTCATTGCCGTTCTCAACCCCCTACTCTCCACTTTATTGAGGTATGGCCTAAATTTGCACGCCACGAAGCATTTGTTTTGCATTGACTGACCATTTGATTTTATTCATCGTGCTTTATTAATTAAAAAAAGGAGGAAACACACCATCATTTCCTTTTATTTATAAAAAAAAGCCTGGCAGCTTTACTAAAGTTCAGCTCCATGAAAGCCTCGTCTGTGTTGCGATATTTTTGGAAATCACGTCAAGCATCTCTTATCTTGTGACGTTCCTAACGTCACTGCTTTAGGTTTTAAAATATTTGTAAGGCCTGTATTTGTAAAGTCTTCGTACGTGTTCCGTGGTAAACGGATTGCAGGGTTAATCGTGGACTTATAATTTTATTGTAGTTTTGAATAATATACTTTCCTTCAACTTGCACTAAAGTGGTGGTGTTTTGAGAATATATTGTGATCCTTATTTACATATCTTGTTTTATTTGGCTCTCTGAGCACAATTAATTAGGTTTTGTCATTGAGATTCCTTTCTTTTGTGCGATTTATAGTGATTTATTAACTCATTAATTAATTTTAAAAAAGGAAAAGAAGATTCACCCCACCATTTCCTCTTGTTTATAAAAAAAGGCATGGCACGTGATGGCCAGCATTTCGAGCATTTACGGGAGCATTAAAAACCTTTTATTTTTGAATCGGTCCTTTTAGGGCCACAACCTAATAACAAAAAGAAATTCCAGAAAAATAGTTTAAAAAAATAAAAATTAAGGGATTACATATAAAATTTTCTTTGGCGTAAATTTTCGGTTAGGAACAAGATATTGAGACTCGTTTTTGAGAGCTTGTTTAGACATCATTTAGCTAGGTTTTGGGGTTGAAGGTGGCATACTTTGCACTTTTTGAAATAGTAATTCGCTTATATGTCGATTCCTTTTTTTGCAAGTTCGGCAACACTGCAGATGTGCAGATCACTTTAAAAGCAATTGATATCCCAGACGTGTTATAATAATAGAAATAATAAGAAAATATAACACTGTTTGGAGATATATTTTCACAAATAGATATTTTTGATTCTGACTTATAATATCTAGACGATGAATAATAGGTGGATGCGGATATTAATATCGATGTTTTAGGACCCGGAAATGCAGAATGTGCTGTTTGTTTACATTTGGTTTTGATTCCCAGATCATAATTTGACAAAACTTGTTTTTGATGTATCAACAGATGATGAACCAGTTGGAATACGTTTTATATCCTTTTTTTTGCAAAATAACAAAAATCGGTACATTTCTACAGGTGCGTATTATGTACAACACCCTGTACGTGATATACAGACAAAACTAGATTGCCGTGCATGAACAGTCGTCAAAAACAGTGAAAACATCCTACCAAATATATTGGCTAGAAAATCGAGCTATTATTTGCCGTATTCCCATTGGTTCACTTAAATAACTGACCGTCTTTTTTGAAATGATAAAAATTTGAAATTCTATGAAAATTGTCCTAATTCTAAAGCACAAAGACATAATATTACATCTATAATGTACGCTTATTTATAAGGCAACCGTTTTTCACGACTTTTTTTAACTCACTAATATTCAGAAAGCTTTGACAGCTTCCGTCAAATAGCATTTCGATAAGGTATTTTCCCATTGGACCGTTAAATATTAATGTTGGTGAAATTAGCCCAGATGCACCTTTACGTGTGATACTTATCTAGCCGCATGCAACAGCCAAAGCCACATGATGGATAAACATGACAATAAAAAGGAAACAACGCATATAAGTGGAGAGTGTGGAAAAACCGTGTTCTGGTTCTACTCGCCCCCTTCATAACAACCAAACAGAGAACAATTGAGCAAGCCTTAATGATATTAAAAATGTCTTCAAAATCCATGTGTTGCTTTCAGAGTTATCGCTTATCATTACTTTTTCTGGGTGTAACACTTCTAATGTCACTTAGTATAGGGTTGTCCAATAGGGACGCAGGAATTTGACATAGACGTCATCTTTGTTTTCTGTCACCGACATGTCATTTTGTTAGTTGAATGTTTACCGTTGATCGCTATGGAGTCGTACTCGATTGAAGACCGCATTAAAGTTATTCAAGAGCACTACAAAAATGGTGCAAAAATAAAAAACACGTTTCGCGCGCTTCGTGAACATTTCGGTCGCAACAACCGCCCAAACGAAACAACCATCGGTCGTCTGGTGCGTAAATTCGAGGCAACAGGTTCTGTGGCAAATCTGCCAGGCTCTGGCCGGCCAAGGAGCGTTCGCACACCGGAAAATATTGCTGTTGTGAAGGAGACTGTGAGAGACGATCCGGAACAATCAACAACGCGTCGATCCCAAGAATTGGGCATTTCGAGAACCAGTTTGCTCCGCATTCTCCACAAGGATTTGAATGTACACGCCTACAAGATCCAATTGACGCAAGAGCTGCGTCGGGCCGACCATTTTTCGCGCCGAACGTTCTCAGATTGGCTCCTTGAACACCGCCAAATTGATCCCATTTTTTCATCAACAATCATGCATCCTCAAAAAGTGACTGTGGTATGCATTGTGGTCAAAAGACATCATCGGACCTTACTTTTTCGAAAATGCGGCCAGGGACGCCGTTACCGTCAATTCTGAGCGATATCACGTGATGATAGAGGACTATTTTTTGCAGCAACTTGAAGGAACGGATATGGACGATGTTTATTACCAACAAGACGGTGCAACATGCCACACAACCAACGTCAATATCCATCGATTGCAGTCCTTCTTCGGTGATCGCGTGATTTCGCGCAGAGGAAATGTGCCATGGCCACCAAGATTGTGCGATTTGACTCCCTTGGACTTCTTTTTATGGGGATATTTGAAAAGCAAAGTCTACGTCAACACACCAGCCACCCTCCAAGAACTCAAAAACAACATCATTGCCGAGATAAATGCCATAGAATCGACCATGTCGCAAAATGTCATTGAAAATTTCGACCATCGCGTGGATGTCTGTAAATCCAGTCGTGGTGAAGCGATATTATTTTTCATACATAACTGTTATAAATGAACCTTCAAAATAAAGTACCCAACTTGATTTGAATATCAATATTTCTTGTTTTAGTATGCGTTTACTGTCCTGCTTCCGTTTTGGACAACCCCATATATATTGTGATCGCAAAAGCAAAACAAGTTCCTACTAACATCTCGGGGATGTGTGGCCGAATCAATCTTGAGTCATTGCCGTTCTCAACCCCCTACTCTCCACTTTATTGAGGTATGGCCTAAATTTGCACGCCACGAAGCATTTGTTTTGCATTGACTGACCATTTGATTTTATTCATCGTGCTTTATTAATTAAAAAAAGGAGGAAACACACCATCATTTCCTTTTATTTATAAAAAAAAGCCTGGCAGCTTTACTAAAGTTCAGCTCCATGAAAGCCTCGACTGAGTTGCGATATTTTTTTCGCGCGTTTTGTCCGGGCTAACATTTACTGGCTCATTTTGCATTTTTCATGAGCTCATCGATAGAGTTCCTCTGAAATTTATGAGGACTCTTCGGCCTCGTTTGTTTGAGGTAAAATATTTACGTAGCGCTTTTATTCCGTTGTTGTGGATGTGCATCCGGAAGGCGGTCTCGCTGATGGACCGATCGCGAGCCAACTAGGAAAACAAGTAGAATAGCCAGAGGTTGTGTAGTGACTTTGTAATACAAAAAAGAAGTTTGGAAAATATTTTGGGTTTTCAGTTAAATGAATCATTTAGAAGTATGTTCAAGCAATTTGGTTTTCAACAGTTCTTGGAATGTTTATTCAAGAGTGTCTCTTACACATACAGGGTGGTCGAACGAATTAAGATAGGTATAAATTTTATTATGCAAAACTTCCGAAGTACAGTCATGGCGGAATAAAATGAGTCCTATTACTTTCCGGACAAACCCTGTATAAGGCAATACCTTACTCTTTAATCACTCTGAATTTTACGGCCATAGATCAAAAGAGGTTCCCCTAGAAATAAAAATTGACGTGTCCGCAAAATATACCAGTGTATTCAGCAATAAGTCTGCAAATAACCATACCATAGTTACTATATTTATCCTCAGCATCGATTTGCTTTATTTGAAAAAGGACCTCTTTTCAATTGTCTAAAACTTTTCAACCATTCACCGGCAGTTGTAAAAATGTAAAATTATTGCATTTATTAAAACAACAAAGTATACTAAGTGACATATAAATCCGAACACCCAGTTTAAATGGTTTTATTTTAATAAAATTTTGTATAACTACTTAATGAAGCATAATAAGTAAATGATAAAAATTTCAAAATGATTCCACTGCTTTAAAGCCCTTTGACCTTTAATAATGTGTGGATGCACCCTGATGTGCTACGCATTCTCCAGCGCGCCTAGGCATGCTTCTGATCAGGTGGTCAATGTCCTCCTGTGGTATCTCATTCCAGGCAACCACCAACTCCTCTCGAAGCGCTTCTAGAGTCTGAGGAGGACGTTGCAAATTGAGCAATCTCCTACCCATCATATCCCACACGTGCTCAATCGGGGATAAGTCGGGAGATCTTGGTGGCCATGGTAACAATGTGACATCATTATGTTGAAAGAAGTCTATTGTGACTCTTGCAACATGTGGTCGGGCATTATCTTGTTGGAAAGTTGGATCTGCCAGGGTGTCAAGATAGGGTAAAAGATGGGGTTCTAGAACTTCGTGGATATAACGCTGCGCGTTCATGTTACTTCTGATGAAGATTAAAGGTGACCTGGAACCATAAGCTATAGCACCCCAAACCATAACTCCAACAGTGTGATGAACATGTCTTTCAACAAAAAACTGAGGATTCCTCCTTTCACCACGTCGCCTTCTAACCCTAGCACGACCATCGTGCATGCCTAAACAAAATCGAGACTCGTCACTAAAGACAATACTGTTCCATTCCTGATCCCAGAGTGACCGTTGTCTGCACCACTCAAGGCGATTACGTCAGTGTTCTCGAGTTAAAGGCAGGACCCAGTGTGGCCGGTATGAAAACAAGCCAAAACTTCTCATTCGTCGGTAAACACTTCGCATGCCAATAGGTCTTCCGTGTTCTGCAAACCATTCATTTGCAATGGACCTGGTAGTGGAGAAACGGTCCCTTGAGGAAAATAATCTTAGACGGCGATCTTCACGGTCTGTTCTTTTAAGGCGGCGTCCGGTGCCCCTTGCTCTTTGCGTACGGCCTTCTCGAAGCCATGTGCCTGACAACACCTAACCACAGTGTCTACACTTCTTTGCACTCTAACTGCAATTGCCCGAAAAGAAAGTCCAGCTTCCCGAAGTCCCACTATACGGCTCCTATCAAACTCGCTAAGTTGACGAAATCGTACAGGTCTCCGTACTTTAGGCATCGTAACCGATCGTAAAAGATGTCAAGAACCAAAATCCGCCAACGTTGACTCTTTACTGCGGCTGAAATATTCATTTTTAGAGCGTTAGTGAATTAAAAAAAAGCAGTATAAAAACCGGAATGTCCAACTGATAAGGCTGAAAATTTTTTCACTTGTTATTTACAGTAAGATAAATACATTCACCAACTTTTATCAAAATAAACCATTTAAACTGGGTGTTCGGATTTATATGTCACTTAGTATATTACTAAATCTACAACCATATGTTTGTAATCGATAATTTTAAAAACCGCAAAACTGCACGTATAACTTAAATATCCAAAGATAAGATCTAGGGACTCCCTTGTATGCAGGAATCTGATCCCTTGTTTAGGCACTGAAGCCAAAAGTTTTCCTAACAAAACTTCTTCAGAGAATCTGTGCACGTAAACCAGTACGAAAAAATCTTTTATATGTAAAGTTTCAAGGAAAAATATATGCAGAAAAGAAGTTCTCACTTTTAAAAGTTTGGAACAGTATAGAGAACAACAAAGTTTCGTCTAAGTTGTCTACTTATGGTAATTCGGGATGTTAGAAGTACATAAGAGATTTTGAAGAGCAGAAAAATATGTGAATTATGGGTTCCTGTGCCTTTCTCAGCTTAATGGATTTATAAGAACGGCTTAGTTGGAAGAAGTATGGATCGTCTATATTTATGAAGTCATGACGTACCAGTAGTTTCTATTATACACCATTTATTATCGAGACAGTCCGTGGAGCGTTTCTCTGATTTTTTGTACTAATAATATAACAAAAAAGCGATTATGTGTAATGCATTAGACATCAATATTAAGATTTCAGGAAAACATCATAAATTTAAGTCACTATTAAAACAATATATTTTCAACACACACTATCACAGAACCTTTGGTAGCACTTTTGGAAGCGGTATTACTTTACTCAATTTGGACTACAAATATTGGTTAAGTAGATTGGCCAATGGCTAGAATGCGCCATTTAATAATAATAATAATAATAATAATAATAATAATAATAATAATATTTATTACCCTCATTAAACAGTATATACAAAGTTTACAAACAAAAAAAAAGCCCTAAGAGGCAAAAAGGCAATTTGATATGAGAATGATTTCTTAAATGATTCTTTATTGTGTGATGGTATTGTAATCAAATTCAATCTTCTAATGTTTAGATTATGTACATCAGTCCGGTAACTAATTTTTAAGTGAAGATAAGGAGGGCTTTTATATTTTATAATCTTGTCAAAAAGGAAGTAGAGTGCAAGGTACGCCTCTGAGCCATATTCAACCATCCCAGTTCAGGTAGTTTGTGGGATACTCTTTGTCCACCCCTTATGCCAAATATCAGTCTCAGGCAAGAATTCTGAGCTTTTTGAACCCGTTTTAGCTCCACACTATCAAGAAATGGGCCATATACCATATCAGCAAAGTTGAAGTGGGACAACACTAAAGCTTCGCAGAGCGTGGCTTTAGTATTTTGTGATAGGTAATGTCTATGGGGGTAAATTATTTTTAACATTGAATATGCTTTTCTTAGGCACAGAGTAATGTGCCGTCTAAACTTAAGTTTAGAGTCAACCACTAAGCCCAAATCCTTCACGGAATCCCTAAACGATACTATATTGACCCCTAGTTTGAGCTTAATATTATCTTCTAATACGTTTCTGCAGGAATCACTACAAAACAATAGAGCTGTCGATTTACTAGGGTTTATCTTTAACAAGTGATCTTCAGAGGTTTTGAGAAGGCTATTCAAGTCGGTATTCAGTCGGTTTGTTATAAGTTCTGACAGATCAGGTTTAAAAGAGGCATACATTTAAGTGACGTCAGCGTAAAGATAATATTGACAATAACTCAACGACTTCGTGAAATTAAAAGTATATAATATAATAATAATGAACCCATAATACTGCTCTGGGGCACCCCTGATGTAATTGTAACTGCATCTGATATGTTCCCGTCCAAAGTCACGCGCTGCATCCTTTCAGATAAATAAGAATTTATTAATGCATAGGCCAGCTGCTCTAATCCAATATACAGGGTGTCCGCAAAGTTGGGGTTTTCCTTTACACGACGTGTAGATCTTGAAAACGTAAGCAATTTTTCTTAGTACCATATACACCAATGTCTTAAGGGAACCGAGATAAAGGGCTCTGCAACATCAAAAATATCTGAATACCGTCCTGTAGCCGCGACCCGCGACATCCCCAAGTGGTACTAGGACACTAGCTCAACCCGACGACAGAAATGGGTCGGGGTCAGTCTGTCAGGTCAGTATGCAACCTTCAACCGACGGTTACGGTCACGCGTGTAGAGGTAAACGAACCCGTGTAATCGATTGCGTTTCAAAAAACAACAAGCACTAGAGACGTGGCTAGAGAAGTGCAAGTATCAAAAACTAAAGTGTGGCAAACGCTGCGTGACGAGGGGCTGTATCCGATTCACGTCCAACGTGTACAAGCCCTTCAACGTGACGATTTTCCAGCAAGAGTGCGGTTTTGTGAGTGGTTGTTGCATCAACATGACAATAATCCGGACTTTTTGAAATGCGTATTGGTGACAGACAAATCAACGTTCACGCGTAATGGGGTGAATAACTTTCGCAACACTCATGTTTGGTTAGTAGAAAATCCGCACGCTGTCCGTCGGGCACATTTTCAACAAACATATTCGGTGAATGTTTGGGCTGGCATGGTATGCTCATTGGACCATTTCTTCTCCCAAATCGATTGGACGGGATGCAATACCTAGACTTTTTACGCAACATTTTGCCTTCCTTGTTAGAAGATGTGCCATTAAGTGTAAGACAATCAATGTGGTTTCTGCGCGATGGTGCACCGCCCCATTTTAGACGCGAAGTACGTGAGTTTTTGAATGAATTATTTCCGACTAGGCGGATCGGACGTAATGGACCCGTAGCGTGGCCTCCGCGATCTCCAGACTTAACACCATGTGATTTTTTTCTTTGGGGAGAAATGAAACGCTTAGTGTACAAAACTGAAGTGCATACGGTTGACGAACTTCGTCTCAGAATTGAACAAGCTGGTGCTTTCATTCGGGGGAGGGACTCCATTCTCAAAGCCTGCACCGATGCTTGGCTACGTCGTGCACGCACCTGTGTTTTTAAATCAAACGGCGATAACTTCGAACAATACCTATAAAGTACGTTTACCTAAAAACTGAAAACGCGGCAACGCTGTCATATTTGTTACCTCTGTTCGTGGTCTGCACCACCGCCGGCGTCTGCTCGATAGCGCATCAGCTGATTCCATTTTCTCTTGGAGCGGTATGATTTCGGGCAGAGACGTACTTAGCCCTTCTCGTCAACTGGAGAGTGAGTACTTTTTCCTTTACTTTTTTTTACTTGGTCGCCCTCGTTTCACTACACATTACCTTTGTTATTTCAAGGGTAGTTGTTTCTGAAAAGAAAAACCCCAACTTTGCGGACACCCTGTATTTCAAAATAGCCACTAGTATCTCATGATTAATCATGTCAAATGCTTTCCTGTAGTCCAATAATACCAAGACTTTAAGCATTACCCGCATCCTGTTCTCTGATGACATCATCCACAAGATCTGTTAATTCTGTGGAACAACTGTACTCGGTTCTAAACCCTGACTGTCTAGGGGGGGTGATATTGTTGGCAAAAACGTAGTTAGCAACTTGTATAGCGATTGCCTTTTCCAAAAGTTTAGAAAGGGTCGGTAAAAGCAAGATTGAACGTAGTTGACCGAATTCTGTCGGATTGTTAACCTCAGCTAATGGAAGAACATTGGCCAGCTTCCAGCTTTTAGGAAAATAAGACTTTTCAATACAAATATTTATAATATGGGTAATATAAGGAGCTATAAAAGGGCAACACAAGGAAATCAGGGTAACGTTCAGGCTATCAGCGCCAAAAGCCTTCGTCTTGATACTGAGGATACTATTTAAAACAAAATCTTCGTCGATTAGGTTTCATTAAGCAAGGAGTTGTTGTTCCTCTTCAGGGGAGCCCCTTTAAAAGACCGTAGCGCCCTTAGGGGACGTTTGTCGACCTATGTTTATATAAACTTTTCTTCCTATTTTAAGCTCTAGAAACCGCTGGTAGAATATTGCGCACTTTTTTCTGGACACCCTGTATATTCCGGCGGCGTAACGTAACCCATATTGCCGAATCGTCATTTTCCATAATCACATGTTTGTACGTGTGTTATCTACATTATGAATGTACGTGAATCCATTCCGCCGTATTCAACTTTACCGCTGGATATTACGTTTTTGGCAGTTTAAAGCTCGTCGCATGAAAATGTAACTACGCGACAGCACGTAAAGTGCAGCCATTTCATCTAACGTGCGCAGGTTTCCCGGATCCTGCTGGAAACAGCTGTGCAACATCAAACTTTATTTAACGTGAACCGACGTTCTGAACGATACGTCGGGTGCAAAAAATGCTTGCATAGACCGCTAAACTTCAGTGCGGCTTGAACGTATACAGCTTAACGATCTGTGAGCTCATTGGCGGTGCTCGGTTGCGTGAAACGTCTCAATTTAACAAGCGCAGCTACGTTATAGTTAAGCGGAATCGCATAACGACCCTTTGTTGCGCGAGTCAGTAGACTATACAGTCGAGCATGTTCGCAAGCACACAAGGCCGCGACTCTTACTGTGAACAAACTTAATTTTAGGGTCAATTTAAAATTGCCGAGTACTACAGTATATTCAGATAAGAGATAGACCGGATGTAAACAAAAGGTTCGGGTGATTTTCACGCTAACGCCGCCGTCTCGACGTAAAACAGGAGCCCTCATTGGCCAATTCGCAATTAAATGCCTATGCCGAGCGGCAGAGCAGTCGTATCAAGGCAGAGTCACATTCAGGTTCAGACGTGTTACGTATGTCGTGTGCATCATTGCAATTTGATATTTCTTTGGATGTTTTCGTTTGTTATCTTATTAAGTTGTTGAGTTTGTCGTTGTTATTGTTATACCTTGTTATTGTTTGTTATTGTTATCAACTGCTTGCGCAAAATGCCCAGTAGTACAGATACTGCCGATGAAGTCGTAAACTCCTGTAGTCCACCTAGGAAACGCTCTAAAAAAAGACACCTGAGTGCAGAAACGAAAGAGGTCATTTTGAATATATATAAGATCGAGCGCGAGGAGAACGAGGCATCAACCATCAAAGAAATTGTTGTGAAGGTTTCTCACAAAGTTGGGGTGTGTCGCGCATCAGTGTTTAATGTGTTAAGACAATACAAAAAAAATCACACCTTTTCTGAGCCAATGACCAGTAAACATCGCAAAAGTATTGTTAAATCATTGGATGAAGCTGATAAGCATGCGATTAGGAGGAAAGTGCATGAATTCTTCTTTAGGAATGAAATACCTACTATAGATAAAGTACTGCAGGAGGTAAATGGAGATACAACGTTGCCAAATTTCAAACGATCAACTTTCCATGCATTACTGAAGCATTTAAATTTCAAATGGAAAAAACGGGGTCGTAATAGTTTACTACTGTTTACTACTGGATAGAGAAGAAATTGTGCTATGGAGAAGGGATTATTTAACAAAAATTGGGAAATATAGAAATCAAAACAGGAAGATTTATTACCTTGATGAAACGTGGGTAAACGCAGGACACACTACAAGTAAAGTATGGGTTGATGATTCTGTAACTTCATCCAGGAGGGCCTTTCTAGATGGACTGTCCACCGGATTAAAAAATCCAGCAGGTAAATACGAGTAATAAACAACAATCGGATGTTTTTCAAACCTTGGGAACAAGGTTCTAAACATTAATTCCAGGGGGCAGATAAAACATATTACAAGTAACGAAACTTGTATAACTTTCGACAAAATACGTGGATGTTTTATTGTCAATTCATTTGTTAGAACTTTTTTAAGCCATGTTTTTATGTGTTTTCGATATTTCAATAATTTTTTAATATAATCTTAAAATATGTCGAATATTATAAACTTAAAAAAAGTTACTAAGTTTTATATTGTGTACCGTTCCTAATATTTCTAACCATTTTAATTCATACATTAAGCTTTATAAAGTTATAATTTTGTTAATATTAATATTTGCGCGTATTTCAGGTTCCTGATCATTCATTTTTTAAAGGTTTATAACTTTAAATTAAATTGTGAAGCGCTGAGTAATCATACGACGTTCAATATTCTTTCTTTCAACATGACTAAATAATCCCAATTATAGCAATCTGATACTCATGTCTCAATGTTTTTTCGCTGAATGTGATGAAAACATTTGAAAAAGGTTCACTTATTGAAATAAATCTACACCAGTTAGTACTTCGATTTCCAGGTAAAGGGAAAAAGCTCATTATCTGCCATATTGGCAGTGAGGATGGATTTGTTGTTGATGGTCTGTGGTGCTTTGAGTCTAAGAAAACTGGAGATTACCACGAGGAAATGAATGGCGAATCGTTTGAACAGTGGTTTTCAAAAATTTTACCGAACTTAGAGGAAAACGCAGTAATTGTGTTGGATAATGCGCCTTATCATTCTCGAAGAATGGAGAAGGTCCCAACAACGGCTTCAAGGAAAGTTGATGTTCAAAATTGGCTCCGCTCGAAAAATATCAACTTTGAAGAAGCAATGCTGAAAGTACAATTATTAAGAATTGTCAAGGATCACAAGGCGGAATATCAAAAATACGCCATTGACGAAATGGCAGCAAGTCAAAATAAAACTGTGCTCCGTTTACCTCCATACCATTGCGAGCTCAATCCCATTGAGCTCATATGGGCAGAGGTTAAAAATTATATAGCTAAGCACAATACAACTTTTAAATTTTGTGACCTCAAAGGACTTTTCAAAGAAGCACTAGAATTAATAACAGCGCAAAAATGGGAAAACTGTATTAAGCACGTGAAAGACAAAGTTGAAAAGAGAATGTGGGAACTGGGCAATATTTTAGAGGAACAAGTCGAGCCATTCATTATTGACGTTGGTGCTTCAGGCAGTAGCGATGATGAAAGCTCATCAAGCTCATCTTTCCAATAAAAGATGTCGTTCATCAAATTCGGTAAGTTATAAGTAATTATAAAGCTACTGTATTTTTTAATTAATTATTGACATTTTTGAACCCATTTTGGCAAAACCTATTCAAGAATCTACTTTCTGACAATGTTCAACCATGCACATTTTTTTACGTTCTTAACGTTTTAATTTGGTTACATATTTACCTAGAAATCAAAAAATATACTAATCAATATTCTAAAAGCAATTTTAAGAGATATACGATTATTTTCAATTTAGGCTAATTTAAACGCCATTTTGAGATTATATTCGACTGTATTTCACCAAACATCAGGCGGCATCCGAAGCTGGAAATCGAAGCGAAAATTTTGAAACCCTTATGTATATTTACATCATTATATATTTCTTACCCCACCCCCACATGATCCTATATCCATCACCAATCGTATACACATCGAATTGTGCTAATTTACTACAAAGTTACGCAAAGCAGCATCTACTATCTAAAATATGTACTGCGTGACTCTTAATACGTCCCTGCCGAATGTTACAGCATTCGATGATCACGTGGTCTTGTTTATGTCCGGTCTATCTCTTATCTGAATATACTGTAACTAGCAATGCCAAGGCACCCCTCAAATTGGTGCACTTCTTTTTTCTTTACTCTCGCTCCTTCCTTCCTTCCTTTCTTCATCCCTTGACTACTGACTTACAAGACTTCAACCAAGAGCAAAAGTCCTACGGACCGCTCTGACAAACGAATAGAATAGACTAGACGTCTCAATTTGTTTTCCTCATGACTTTTGTTGAAATGGGCTACCACACAAGAAAAATACCTGAAATCGAATTGATCTCAAAAAAAAGTATAATGAATTTTTTCACGGAAAGACTTTTTTTAACAAAACATGCTTCATAAGTATGGTTTTCTTCCGATAAGAGACGTTCCCCACAATTTGATAAATTCCAAATTGCACCAGATGGCTACAAACATCTACAACCGGTGAATAATATGAAATACTTAGGGATAATCCTACAGGGTGTTCCTTAATGATAATTAATGTTAGTTTGCTTTTTAATCTATGGTCCAAAAATGTTTCCTTACAAAAACTCGGGGTGTTGAAGTTTTAGGGAAAAAAATGGAAATTAATTAATATTTTCAGAACCGCTTCAGATATTCCACTGATATTTAATACGTAGTTAATCAAGCTGCATATTTTTCAATGCAAAAACGGGTATTGACTTCGATAATTTTTAAGAAAAAAATGGTACCCCAAATAAAAATTATTTTTGTATTCCACGTTCAGTTTAAAATAAATAATCTCTCATGAGTTACTTTTGTTCGATGCGCCATTTTTGAGTAAAAAAATAAAAACCGTTCTATTGTCTAACTTGCAAAATTATTATTAATTTAATTGGAAAAATTAAACACATTAGGGGTAATGAACAACAACAACTGACAACATAAACGTACCATTAAAACCAACGAAATGATTACAAAAATTGTTGAAAATGGCCCCCTTGACTTAGTATGCATGCTTCCGCCCTCCTTCTCATAATCTCTTAATTCCTCTACAGTGTTAATGGGACTTGTGTACACTAGTGTCTTAGGATAGCCCCACAAAAAGAAATCTAAACTGTTGAGGTCTGGGGACCTTGGTGGCCATTCTTGGGACCCATCGCGGCGCCTTGGAAAATCAATGGGAAGTTATGCCTGTACTCTTAAAATATGGTAAGGATATAACAAAAAATCCACTAAAACTCTCCAAACGATTTGACGGCAAATATTTAAATGTCTAGCGGTCTTCCTCGTTTTCTTTTCAGGATGTTTGACCTCGTGCAGCACTGCTTCCTCAATTTCAGGTGTTTTCAGACTAAGAGGTCTACCCTCAGATATTCCTTTTCGGACATAACCAGTTTCAACAAGACGATGATGAATATTAGAAAAGGTTCGACTATCTGGGAAAGCACGATCGGGATATCTCTGGTGATAAATCCGTCTGGCTTGCTCACCATTACCGTCGGCAAGGCCATTTCCGCCATTTCTGCATTTGAATAATTCACCATTATTAACAAGATTGTAAAAACTAAATAATGAAAAATATGTCACAGAGAACAGATTTGAATAACAGAAGCTTGTCAGATGTCAAAAGCCTGTGACATATTCCAGAGCAAGTAGATATTTGTTGCTAAATTGCATTCTACAATTATTACATTAATTTTCTCGGACAATAGAGCGGTTTTTATTTTTTTACAAAAAAATGGCGCATCAAAGGAAAGGAACTCAAGAGAGATCATTTGTTTTAAATTGAACGGGGAATACAAAAATAATTTTTACTTGGCAAAAAACCATTGTCGTACCATTTTTTTCTTAAAAGATATCGAAGTCACTACCCGTACGCACGTCACTGTTAAAGCTAAAAATTATTTTTGAATCGAAAAATATGCAACTTCATTAACTTTCACTACGTACTAAATATCAGTGAAATATCAAAACCGGTTCTGAACATATTAATTAATTTCCATTTTTTCCTAAAACTTCAACACCCCGAGTTTTTGTAAGGAAACATTTTTCGACCAGGTTGAAACTAACATTAATTTTTCATATAGATTCACACCTTTAAATATTCGCATATCATTAAGGAACACCTGTAGATAATAATTTAAAATTAAATATACATGTTGAAAACTTACATACCTTAGTCCAAAAATTATATTTTTCAGCAGTTTCCGAAATTTAAAATATCTATAGATGATTCATCACGAACTTATCTACCCAGCTATTCCTTATGGAATCTTGGCATGATGTGGAATGTAGAATGGTTGTTTTAAAAAGATCGAAATTTCTCAGAAGGGAATATTAAAGATTATTATTATTATTATTATGATAATTGAGATGAGCAGAGTACACAGTACTATAAGCTCATGCAGTAAATATAGTGTACGGACACGTAACACAAATACATCAAATAGAGAAAAATAAAAAAAGACAGTTCATAGCTATAAAGTTTGTACACTCCTCCAGCTATCATACTGCACTTTGAAGCTATTAACTGAAGTAGCACCAACCACACTTTCAGGTATACTATTCCAGGTGTTGAATATGCGGTTGGGAAGAAACCACTGTCGGACTGTTGTTTTAAATGGCTCCTTATGCAGTTTGAAGCTGTGTCCGTGTAGATTGCTGCGCGACAGACGGTATAGATGCATGAGGTTGGTGCCCATCAAACCATGAAGTATCCTGAACGTAACTATAAGATCGCCACGAAGTCTTCGCGCAGAGAATGAGGTCAGGTTGAATCATTCAAGGCGATCTTCATAGCTTGGTCTTCGTGCTCCAAAAGGGATACGAGTAGCCCGACGCTGTACTGATTCGACGAGATTTCTATCGCGCAGAAGCACAGTGTCCCATACCGGGCCAGCGAATTCAAGAATTGGCCTCACAAATGCCTTGTAAATGTAGGCGCAAGTGTTGACATCGGATCCTTTGAAAGACCTATCCAGCATGTATAGAAGTTTCTTGGCTTTTGATGTAACTTGGTGAATATGCTCTGACCAGGAAAGACGATCGTTCACTACAACGCCCAGATCAGTGTGGCTGGAAACTGCTTCGATGTTGTGGTCAGAGATCTTGTATGTAAATCGCGGATTTGTCTTCCCGAGGTGAAGGACACAACACTTAGATTTAAGGGTAAAAGCCAACTGACTGACCATTGACAAACAATATCAAGATCTCGTTGAAGCATAGCAGAATTTACGACAGTATTGTAAATCTTGGTGTCGTCGGCATAAGCTGAACATGTGGAGGAAATCAATGCGGGCAGGTCACTTGTATACAGAAGGAACAGCACTGGCCCCAAGACAGAGCCTTGAGGAACTCCACTTGCTACATGATGAAGGTGAGACTAGCTATCACTGACGCGCACAGAGAAAGTCCTCCCGGTGAGGAAAGCCTTAATCCACAGTAACTCGCCTCTTATTCCCATACATTCCAGCTTAAACAGAAGCCTTCTATGTGGTACGCGATCGAAAGCCCTAGAAAAATCTAAGTAGATTATATCAACAGGAGTCTTTGTGTCCAGATACTGAGTCCAATCGTTGAGAGAGTGGAGAAGGTTGGTCATTATTGATCGACCAGCAAAAATAAATTATATCCTATGAAAAATCCTTACAGTGAATATACTTAACTAAGCGTACAAAATCATTACAATATACAGATCACAATCATCAAACACGAATCAAAATCACATCAGCAACTATATCCAGAATAAATGAGACTTTAAGTCATGGATCATTTTATTTTTTAACCCCAACTTTTTATAATATTATTCCACCAGATTTAAAAAATTTGCAGTTCAAAAAACGTAACAAAAGTGAATTAAAATCATGGATTCTAAGGCATCCAAGACAATTTAAGGTATACGTAAACTCATAAACACCAAAAATCTTCGGAATAAATTAGCATTATCACTAAAGACATTCAAATTATACATTTAACCAAAACATACAGTCCTTTGTATACTAAGTGACATATAAATCCGAACACCCAGTTTAAATGGTTTTATTTTAATAAAAGTTGGTGAATGTATTTATCTTTTCAGCCTTATCAGTTGGACATTCCGATTTTTGTACTCCTTTTTTTTAATTCACTAACGCTCTAAAAATGAATATTTCAGCCGCAGTAAAGAATCAACGTTGGCGGATTTTGGTTCTTGACATCCTTTACGATCGGTTACGATGCCTAGAGTACGGAGACCTGTACGATTTCGTCAACTTAGGGAGTTTGATAGGGGCCGTATAGTGGGACTTCGGGAAGCTGGACTTTCTTTTTGGGCAATTGCAGTTAGAGTGCAAAGAAGTGTGGACACTGTGGTTAGGTGTTGTCAGGCATGGCTTCGAGAAGGCCGTACGCAAAGAGCAAGGGGCACTCGACGCCGCCGTAGAACAACTGACCGTGAAGATCGCCGCCTAAGATTATTGGTCTTAAGGGACCGTTTCTCCACTACCAGGTCCATTGCAAAAGAATGGTTTGCAGAACACGGAAGACCTATTGGCATGCGAAGTGTTTACCGACGAATGAGAAGTTTTGGCTTGTTTTCATACCGGCCACACTGGGTCCTCCCTTTAACTCGAGAACACCGAAGTAACCGCTTTGAGTGGTGCAGACAACGGTCACTCTGGGATCAGGGATGGGACAGTATTGTCTTTAGTGACGAGTCTCGATTTTGTTTAGGCATGCACGATGGTCGTGCCAGGATTAGAAGGGGACGTGGTGAAAGGAGGAATCCACAGTTTTTTGTTGAAAGACATGTTCATCATACTGTTGGAGTTATGGTTTGGGGTGCTATAGCTTATGGTTCCAGGTCACCTTTAATCTCCATCAGAGGTAACATGAACGCGCAGCGCTATATCCACGAAGTTCTAGAACCCCATCTTTTACCCAATCTTGACACCCTGGCAGACTCAACTTTCCAACAAGATAATGCCCGACCACATGTTGCAAGAGTCACAATAGACTTCTTTCAACATAATGATGTCACATTGTTACCATGGCCACCAAGATCTCCCGACTTATCCCCAATTGAGCACGTGTGGGATATGATGGGTAGGAGATTGCTCAATTTGCAACGTCCTCCTCAGACTCTAGAAGCACTTCGAGAGGAGTTGGTGGTTGCCTGGAATGAGATACCACAGGAGGACATTGACCACCTGATCAGAAGCATGCCTAGGCGCGTTGGAGAATGCGTAGCACATCAGGGTGCATCCACACATTATTAAAGGTCAAAGGGCATTAAAGCAGTGCAATCATTTTGAAATTTTTATCATTTACTTATTATGCTTCATTAAGTACTTATACAAAATTTTATTAAAATGAAACCATTTAAACTGGGTGTTCGGATTTATATGTCAGTTAGTATACTAATATTATTATTATTATTACTATGATGATGAAACTGAATTTCAAATGGTGTACCCAGCGTTCCCGCCACTGCTAACCGACATACCATAAACAATCTATGTGGGTAAATTGTACAATTTGGTGGACTCAATTCCTGCGTACGTGGTGGGCACTTTTAATTTTCATTGCCGGTCCAATTTTTACGGCTGAGGTTATAGCCGTATTTACACACGACGGGCTATTTTGATAAAGAGCACAATCAATACGTAACGTGCTTTTGTACCGCATTGCCGAATGCGGATATGTAGGATGGGTATTTATTTACCTTGTTATAGCCGCTAAAAGAGATGTTCACTAAACGCTGTCGAAAAAGTAGCAGTCAATATTGACTTTTCATCGCGTATCCCGCATTTTGAAAGAAAGAAATTGTAATTCAAAGCTTTGGTAGGAAGTATCTGTAACTATGGCTCAGAAATATGGGAAATGACGAAAAGGAATGAAGAATTTGCAGAATTTCCAGACTGGAACATGTGAGGAACGAAAGAATTCGACAAATTATGGAAGGAGGCCACAATAATAATAATAATAATAATAATAATAATAATAATAATAATAATAATAATAATAATAATAATATTTATCCGCCAAAATACAAAAAATGGGCAAATAAATATGAAAAAACCACAGAAGGCATCGCCTGTGTGTGGTTTATATCCTAATAACTAACAATCATTTCATATATGTGTATAACAATTATTGTTAAATCTAAAAGGTATTAATGTAATTGGAATTTTGTAGTTTTAGTTTTCTATATAATTATGTATAGTCATTCGCTGCACATTACTAACCCAGTCTTTCAATTTTCTTCTACATTTTTTTCCAAAATTAAGTATCTTTATTTCGTTTGGTACTACATTATATAATTTAGCTACTAAGAATTTAAATGATTTTTTGGATAATGTTTTGTGTGGTCTTTGGATATTAGATGAGCCTATTCGAAATCGTGCGTTCTGCTCGTGTTTATATAGGATTTTTTCTTTTTATTACAATACTTATGGTATAAGGTGGTGGTATGTAAGAAATAAAGTTGTCTTGTATCAAGTATCCCTGTTTCTTGATATAAGTTGTTCGTTGGATATAATCTTGGCTTATGGAAAGGCTTTCAAAACAGTTTTTTGTGCTATATTCAGGTCAGAAATATATGTCTTGCAGGCGGCACCCCAGGCTGTGATGCCGTATATTATATGGGTTTCAACTAAGGCATGGTATAGGATTCGCAGAAAACTTTCTGTAAGAATGTTAGCAAGCATTTTGAGTTTATAGGCAACATTTCTAATTTTTTTGATAACATATTTAATATGGTTATCCCACCTTAGATGTGAGTCTATAAATATTTCAAGATATTTCAAAGTGTTAACTCTATCGATTTTGGTCTTTTGGCCATGATAATTAACGGAAATTTGTTCGAAGGTAGGTAAAAATTTTGAATAGGATGTAAATGCAATAAATTTTGTTTTTTTGAAGTTAACTGTTAAAATTTTAGTATCAAACTGGTCAATGATCCTTATAAAATCCTGTTCAGCTATTTGCTTCAGTGTGCTCCAGTCATCAGCTTTATATAATACGAGGGTGTCATCTGCAAAACATATAATCTTTCCAGAACTGTTAATTTTGAATAAGTCATTTAAGTAGAGACTAAATAATAGTGGGCCTAGTACTGTTCCTTGAGGCACGCCACACTTGATGTACATTTTTTTACTGTAAGTGTTAGTGATTTTGACAGTCTGTGCCCGACTTGAAAGGTAATTTTTTAAAAGGATTTGTGACGCTCCCCTAAATCCCAATCTTTCCATAACTTTCAGAAGCTCGACATGGTTAACCGTATCAAAGGCATTTTTTAGATCAACAAAGATACCAATAGTAGGTATCTTTTTGTTGACATTAGAGTTAATTTCATCCATTGCAGCCAAAATTGCATCTGTAGTAGATTTTCCTTTTCTAAATCCATATTGGTCAGAACATATAATTTTGTTTTTGTCCAAAAATTGTAATATCCTTTTTTGTAGTAATTTTTCGAAAATTTTGGCAATATTCGATAGTACTGATATGGGTCTATAATTTGATGTTTCCATTCTGTCACCGCTTTTATAAACAGAAGTAATAACAGTTGTTTCAAATGCATCAGGACAAATTCCAGATTGGAAACACCAATTAATGACGTAAGAAAGTGGTTCGGCTAAGTCGTAGGCTATTATTTTTAAATGGTCAGCTTTGATACCATCTACACCAGGACTTTTTTTGCTTTTAAATGATAGGACAGCTTCTTGTACTTCAATCGGACTAACGCTTTCTAAAAAGAATGAATTGGGAAGTTGGGTTTTTGTGAACTTTCGTTCGAAACCATTTTTTTAATACTGGATGCTAAATTTTCTCCAACATTAGTGAAACAATTTATGAATGCATCGGATATTTGTCGTTTATCTGTTAATATTGTTCCATCACGATTCTTAATTTCATCAATATTTGCCTTTTCTTGAACGTCTTTGTTAGTTAAGTGATCGACAACTGACCACAGTTTTCTTGGATCAGATTTGGCATCTTGTAATTTTTTTAGATAGAATTGGCGTTTTGCTTCTCTAACTAGATTGATAACAATATTTTTATAGTCTTTATATTTATGGGAGGTATCTGCACATGGCGATGCTTTCATTATTTTGTATAGTTCCTCTTTTTTGTTGGCAGACTTTATCAAACTTTTAGTTATCCAGGGATTCCTGCTTCTGTCAAAATGTTTAATTTTAACTCTGTTTGTACTACATTCAATTAAATATTTTATGCGTTCAATGAGTGTGTTTGCAGCATCATTAACATTCGTTGCACGTACACTGCTGTCCACGATTCTAATTTGATATTTGCAAATAGTTTTTTATTATCGACAAAACACCTAAATTTCACTGTTTCATTATTGGAGATGGATCTACTTTTATTTTTTTCTGGTGATGATATAAGTATTACAGTGGGTAAATGATCGGTAATATGGTTTTCAACAATTAACGGTATGTACAGAAAGAAATTTGAAAATTTTTTGATGAAACAATGATCAATGCAAGAACTGGAACTATTATTGACTACTCTTGTTGGTAAATTTATATTTGATATGAATCCATTGCTCTGGATTACAGTGAGGTATTTGTTTACTAATTTGGTATGTTGGAGTATATTAATATTCATATCTCCTATTATGATGTGTTTAATTGTAGTTAGGAAGATATTAAAACAGTCAAAATTTTGGTTTAGGCTTCGTATATTTTAGAAAAGAATGAAAAAAAGATTACTTTGGTGTGGTCACCTTCAACACATGGATAACACAAGATGACCAAAAAAAAATCTATGAGAGGGTACCACCAGAGCGTCGCAAACGTGGTAGACCTCCAAGAAGTTGGAAGCAAGATGTTGCAGAGTCCATGATATCCAGAGGACTCCAAAAGGGAGACTGGATGAACCGAAAGATGTGGCGTTTGAGAAGCGGGAAACAACACATCGTCGTGAAAAACCCGCATATATATACAGGGTGGCCCATCCATGTGTGGACGGAATATTACTCATAAACAAATACGTTTTGGGAAAATCTATTTATGGTATGTTATACATGACATTTGAGGGCACATTTCTAAAATACTGCCAATTATACAGGGTGTCCCAATTTCGAACTACATATCAAAGTTGTGATTTTTTGAGGTTTAGGAAATGCGGAATCTGTGCCGGCATGGTGGTCGGTGTGCCTCCAATTTCATTATTCATTCAGTCATTCTCTTTCTACCTAAAATATCGCTACCAAGGATGGTGTGGAGAAATAGATTTGCCGGTTAATCCTGGAAAAACAGAGCTGGTTCTCTTCACTAGGAGAAGAAAGTTGGTTTACCAAAACTTCTTAACTTCACATGCTCCTTTCTTCTCACAGGCTTTCTAGGTGAGTACGTTTAATGCTTTACGTCTGTTGTGTATAAGAGATGACGGAAAAGCAATGTTATCATTTTTCCTATGTAAAAAAATGCATTTTTATGCAATCAATTCTTCAATCGTTTATTTTAATATAATAGAACAGTTCTAAAATTGTTTTATTGAAGGATTGGGCGGGAGATTATTTTTTTCTTATCACTTTCTCTCTCCAAAAGTTTTTGCTTTTCTTGAAAACCCAGTTAGCTGCATAACGAAGTTTTAGTAAAATCAAAGGTTTTTCGAAGAGAAACAGGGATAAGAATGAAAGTAATCACAGTGACATTAAAAGTGTTACATTCAGAAAAAAAGTTTCTTCAACTTGATCTTCTGGCAATGACGTCTTACATCAAGAATAAAACGATAACATTTTGTTATGCTTGACAAGTAAATGAAAGGGCGATAACTAAAAATATCTGTATTACTCAGCTCTCAGAAGCTGCTTGCTTCACAACTACTAAGAGGAAACATTTAAACAAAGGTAAACAAAAACAACGTTGACATTGTTGTCATAGCATGCTTTGAATATAGTAAAAAAAAAACAGGTGGAAAAAATTAGTATATAAAAGTGAATTGTGACATACAATTGCAAAGCTGTGTTAATATTTTTGAACAATTTATAATTGAAGAAATATACTAAGTGACGTATAAATCCGAACACCCAGTTTAAATGGTTTTATTTTAATAAAATTTTGTATAAGTACTTAATGAAGCATAATAAGTAAATGATAAAAATTTCAAAATGATTGCACTGCTTTAAAGCCCTTTGACCTTTAATAATGTGTGGATGCACCCTGATGTGCTACGCATTCTCCAACGCGCCTAGGCATGCTTCTGATCAGGTGGTCAATGTCCTCCTGTGGTATCTCATTCCAGGCAACCACCAACTCCTCTCGAAGTGCTTCTAGAGTCTGAGGAGGACGTTGCAAATTGAGCAATCTCCTACCCATCATATCCCACACGTGTTCAATTGGGGATAAGTCGGGAGATCTTGGTGGCCATGGTAACAATGTGACATCATTATGTTGAAAGAAGTCTATTGTGACTCTTGCAACATGTGGTCGGGCATTATCTTGTTGGAAAGTTGGATCTGCCAGGGTGTCAAGATAGGGTAAAAGATGGGGTTCTAGAACTTCGTGGATATAACGCTGCGCGTTCATGTTACCTCTGATGAAGATTAAAGGTGACCTGGAACCATAAGCTATAGCACCCCAAACCATAACTCCAACAGTCTGATGAACATGTCTTTCGACAAAAAACTGTGGATTCCTCCTTTCACCACGTCGCCTTCTAACCCTGGCACGACCATCGTGCATGCCTAAACAAAATCGAGACTCGTCACTAAAGACAATACTGTGCCATTCCTGATCCCAGAGTGACCGTTGTCTGCACCACTCAAGGCGATTACGTCGGTGTTCTCGAGTTAAAGGGAGGACCCAGTGTGGCCGGTATGAAAACAAGCCAAAACTTCTCATTCGTCGGTAAACACTTCGCATGCCAATAGGTCTTCCGTGTTCGGCAAACCATTCATTTGCAATGGATCTGGTAGTGGAGAAACGGTCCCTTAAGGCCAATAATCTTAGGCGGCGATCTTCACGGTCTGTTGTTCTACGGCGGCGTCCAGTGCCCCTTGCTCTTTGCGTACGGCCTTCTCGAAGCCATGCCTGACAACACCTAACCACAGTGTCTACACTTCTTTTCACTATAACTGCAATTGCCTGAAAAGAAAGTCCAGCTTCCCGAAGTCCCACTATACGGCCCCTATCAAACTCACTAAGTTGACGAAATCGTACAGGTCTCCGTACTCTAGGCATCGTAACCGATCGTAAAGGAGGTCAAGAACCAAAATCCGCCAACGTTGATTCTTTACTGCGGCTGAAATATTCATTTTTAGAGCGTTAGTGAATTAAAAAAAAGCAGTATAAAAACCGGAATGTCCAACTGATAAGGCTGAAAATTTTTTCACTTGTTATTTACAGTAAGATAAATACATTCACCAACTTTTATTAAAATAAAACCATTTAAACTGGGTGTTCGGATTTATACGTATATGTCACGTAGTATATTTGTTAACAATTTATAATTGAAGAAAGAAATGTTCAATAAAATACACAAAGCATTTGTTGATAAAAAAATTAATGACGTTGATTTTAGTCGTCTCTACGAGTATACAGATGAAATAACCAGATGAAAAGGACTTAGAATACCTCTCTAAACAGGCAATTGAAAGGAGCGACATGGGCTTATGCAGGGGGTGAGAGGTTTGAATAGGGAAAGAGTCCTTTCTCATACTAATGTCTTTAGTAATTAGAGCACCTTCATTAGAATCCATTAAAATCGCCTTTGCCTGTACTTCTTTTTTCGCAAAAGTAATATATTTGATGGCAGAAGCAGCTTCGCATTTGTAGTACGATTAATTGTTTTAGGAACCCCCGGGGATGGAAAACTCGCTGAATATTTAAAATGGGGCCTTCCCGAGTATATAAGCTTTTGCGTTTGAATATTTTGCTCATGAATATGTACTGGAAGCGTACTTATGCTTCAATTTTCATCATGATAAAACTAATTTTTTGAGTATACAATTGTGGACCAGCGACATGTTCAAATTCAAGCTTTATTAATGAGATGTGCAGCGGAGCTTGCTCTAGTCTTTTCACATCTCTTCCAGATATCTTAAGAATCCGGCAAGTAGATAGGGTTTGTATGTTCTGGGACGCCCTTGAGCGCCGACCTTCGGTGCCAAACGACCTTGAGGGCTGACCTTCGGTGCCAACCGTGAAATGGGACCTTGAAATGTGACCTTGAAACGTGACCTTGAGTATCTTAGCGACATTGAAGTATTACCTTGAGTTTCCGAGTTACCTTGAAGTGTGACCTTGAAATGTGACCATGAAATGTAACCTTGATTTTCCGAGTGACCTTGAAGTGTGACCTTGAACATATACGATCTCGAGCACTCTCGACCTTGAGTGGGTGTGACCTTGTAGGAGTGAACGACCTTGAGAAAGTTGGCACTGAAGGTCAGCTCTCAAGGTCGTGTCGTTTGGAACCGGAGGTCCCAGAACATACAAACCCTATCTACTCCGGCACCTTCCTAGAAAACTAGAAATTTTCTCAGGCCCAGCCCATCCCAAAAAAAGGATCTAAGACCGACAGGCCTACAGCTTTGCTTCGGGAGCTTATGGTGAGGCTCACGTCGTTGCTTTTGATATCACGAAAGCATTCGATCAGCTGTGGTATGCTGCCCTGTTATACAAGTTTCCATCCTATGGCTTACTAGAGGAGCTTTGCAGATGGGTGACTGACTTTCCCTCTAGCCGCAAAATATCCGTTGTAATTGACGTGTTCTGCTCTTCATTTCACAATGTCAATGCGGGTGTTCCCCAGGGATCGATCTTGACTCCGACAGTGTTCCTCTTATATATCAATGACCTTTCCTGTTCGTACATCAAGAACTGGCCGGTACGATCACTCCTTTGTTCCTAGGGCAGTGCGTAACAGAAGTTGTAAACTGTTGTATATCAATTTCCATGAAGGGTGACACAACAAATTGCACCACTATAGCAATTTCGTTGAAATCCTTGAAACGATCCTTGAAGTTATCCTTCAAGTTAGAGACTATTTCTACATGATATTCACTGTCATATCGTTTTAGTGGACTTTGAGATATCTTTTCTGTAGGAACAGGAGAAAATGCCTGGTATCGCCATCGATTAAGTTTTTCTTTTTAATCTGCTTTTTAATTTGTTTTTCAAGAAGACTGTACTATATTCTTTAGTGAAGCCCTGGTCGGTGGTGAGAGCAGCTTTATAGCTGATACCCGCCACGTAAACTAAAGGCCTTATATTATGATTTGTCACCGAGTGACGCTATTCGCAAAGGGTACGAAATTCGATCGCGAATAGAACATACATCTCATCGACTTAGGTATCATGTTGGAGAGCAATCTGCAATATAATAACGAGCAGCTGTATACCCACGTAACAGCATACTCCTCTTGTTGATTATCTCACTTAGCAGCCATTTACCTGTCAAACGGACGGTAGTTAATTCGGAGCGTTGGGAGATTGAGAGCCAAGCATCGGCATTATCGACTGTCATCTCGATATCACCTCTCTCTGTCGCTCCACCACTACCTGCCTTGATTGTATACGTATTCCAAATCCGATTGCGTACAGTTGCGATAAGTACGTAGCATCACCTCCTGAGTTTTTGTTAATGAGGGAAATATACATAGCACTCCTTTCCCTGTTTCGTAGAGAATAAAACTGTTTAACAAACTTGACATCTTGATGGTGCCTGGTTCCACGGTAACTAAAAGTTAGATAATTGAAAGCTAAGAATGTTTTCTTTTTTCTATTCAATTATGACCTTGGATTTGACTCTAACCATAAACTTCAAGGTCATTTGAGGGTCGAGTCGATTTTTTCAAATGGAACACGTAAATGAAAATAGCGGAAAATTCAACATTCAAATATGGCCTTAGTCATTCTTGAGTTTTGACCTTAGAAGGTCAACGACAAGGTCAAACCCAGCTACAGTAACATAACTTGAAAAACTACCGGACATGATTAGCATGACTTTTCCCGGATATTCAAGGGTGACCTTGAATCTGACCTTAATCATGATGTTCAACTTCGCATGACCTTCGATTCTTGTAGCCAGGTAACAATCCTGAGAGAATAGTGAAGTCAGTTTATCTGGGGATTACAATTTTCTTAATTATCAAGAAATTAAGGTGAGCTTGTTTGACCTTGATGGACAAATCCATATACTCGAACATAAAATTTTCCCTTTCCGAGGTAAAGAGTGTACGCTCCCATAAAAAAAGAGTTGACCTTAAAACGCATGACCCAAGTTAAGATCCCAGTTCACCCCTAGATCGCAGGAAGAATCATGGAAATAATGTCTCGACTACTGGCATATCACCGTATCTGGGTTTGACCTTGACCATGACCTAAGGTAGAAATCTAAGAAATGTCAAAACTATATTTGAACGAAGAAATGCCCATTCTTGTCGCTTACGGGGCAAAAAACTGACGTGCAGGTGGCCTAAAATAACTCTGTAGTGTTATGGTAAACAAATGATTGAATAATATAAATTGAATTAATCTCCTGTTGTGTGTTCATCGTAATAGCTTCAAGGAAGGAGACTTAGCACCTAATCTTCTGAAGCTGTCGAACTGTTAAGCAGCTCTCCAAGCAGCGGACCATTACTGTCGTTAATAGCATTAAGTGAAATTGGCCCTTGTCTAGAGGCACAACAGCTTCGTGAACAACGTTGAAATATTTAACAGCCCTACATCACGGCATACAGGATGAGTTCATGTGAAGGAGCGACTACAAAAAGAGATAGAACAGGGTAGCTAATTATACAGAGTGTTTGAAATTCGACACTATAGGATTGGGATATCAGAAAGGGTAAAAGATGTCGGTCGAATTAAGATAAGATTGCGCATTCAAGCAGTTGAGAATGTGGCACTCAAAAAGTCTTGTGGTTCAGAGTATTTCCGATGTTAGATGTTTTTGTTTTTTCTTTACCTTATTTGACGTACGCAGGAAGATGCCCAAATACCAGGACACCGCTTTTGCAATGAGAAACTTACTGAAACTTTGTTAATCGATTTTTGAACTGTCTGAGGTTATTGGAACTGGAAAAAGCCTCCTCAAGTAGATTTTTCCGCAATCTTGATACCCTAGGATCAAAGGAGCGGTCGTGTCGGCTAGTTTTGGATGTACGAGGGCTAGAAATAGGAAAAAATCCACTTTTTTCTCTCAAATTGTTGCTTATTAAACACATCCGCTGTTACGGAAGCGGTTATCCGAAAAATCTTATTATTCTCGCATGTTGGTACAGTGGTGAGTGCCCACGAGGCGACGTGGTGCTACTTGAAAGCGATTAGGTTTACTTACCAATTCAGTTTAAACGCTGCCAGATGGGGCACCAAGGCAGCTTGCAAGATCAAAGGAACAGTGAGATCTTGACACACTTCGAAGATATGTATTCATTTTTAGGGGTTCATTATATTTTTCTTGTTATTTTCGGTATTACCCAGTATATAGACGAAGCGTTATTGATATTGCTGAATTTTATCTAGTCTAACATTCGCTAACATTATGGCTTTTGCTTCTCTGATGTAACATTCATCTTTCACACTGTACGCACTAAAAATTTTACAACAATTTTACAGGATATCGACCAAGAGTAAAAATAAATCCGAACTATACTTGTGTTTTCGGAGATATCTTGGGATTTCATTTCTGTTGATAGTACCAGTGGTGAACAAAAGTTTAGCCACTTCATGTATATTCTTCAAGAAGCCTATACATACTCTTTTCCAAAGAAAACTTATGTGGTAAGATCCGACCAGGGCAATAATATTTCCTGGTTTAATACCGAACTAAGGGCAATGAGGGAACATTTGAGGTTTTTGAGAGAGCTGAAAGGGCAGTATGGTTTTGTGAGTGACCAGTATTATAAAAACTACAAAAATCTATATAGAAATAAAATAAGAAAAGCTAAGATAAATGCTAATGACAACCTTGTAAAGAGCTCAAGTAATCCTGCTAAAACCGTGTGGGATATCATTAACAAAAAAAGAGGTAAAATCGCTTCCGTTTAAAGATTTTAAAGTTCAAATCAAGAAAATTCTTATTAATAACTCATTTTACACGTTTGAAGAGTTTTTAAGACATAAATTTAACTATAAACCTTAATATGTGATGTTAGCGTTATATCTTTATGAGTGCTGGTGTACTTGTTTGTAATTTTTTATGATCATTAGCACTCCCTTTGTTTTAATTCTAATGCAATTCTCATTTGATCTACTGACGTATGTAAACATATTTTATGTATTGTGACATGAATAAAGAATTGATTGATTGATTGATTGATTTCCATTGCAAAAATCCTTTTTTCAAGGTGACATTTATTTTAATGGTAAGACAAACTCTGTAAAAATCCAAACCATGAGTAGACGATTCCAAAAAGTGCATATGATAAAAGAGGGAGTGACAAATAGTCCTTGAGTATCTGTTTCGAAAAAAGTTTACCTGTCTCAGGTCTACTAAGCGGTAGAAGTGACCATCCGTTAAAAAAGAGTCATCCAACTCGGACACTCATGGGAAGCTTCTGGTCAGTCAAGGTACAGAACTGTGTTTTGAAAGCACTGTACAAGATTGTTGCGTGTACAAAACAGTAATAACCTCCAGGTCTCTCGTCACAGAGTAAGTCGCTGTTAGTCTTTTTTGTCAGCTCACGGGCAGGTTGAAACTCCCTGGTGTGGGTCAATATGAACCTTTCTGTAGCTCATCTGTTAGAAGCACGTTCTTTGAGGGGGAATAATAAAGATGGACTTTCGTTGTCGTTGTATGATTGATTGGCTGACACCCCTCCCTGTCCTGTCACGTGGCCAAAGCCTCCGCGAAATGGGAAATGTTAGAAGTAGAAACAAAAGCAAAAACAAAAGATAAGCAATTTTTCTTGCACGCTGCGCTAGGTTGGCAGAAAGTTGGTAGCCTGTAGATAATTAAAACCAATATACTGCAAAATTGGAGTAGTTCTTCTTTTCGCATTTTGGGAGACAAGTGACAAATTATAAAAACGCAATGAAGGTATATGCAGGACCCACATAATGAAATAATTGTACTTTCCCATGCACTTTTTTCTGCTAAACACGAACCTGAAGTCAGAATTGGGGGTCGATAGACAAGTATGGAAATAGTTTAGACATTTAGACTGCAAATTTTGATATTTATTTACCTATATATACTAAGTGACATATAAATCCGAACACAAAGTTTAAATGGTTTTATTTTAATAAAAAATGGTGAATGTATTTATCTTACTGTAAATAACAAGTGAACAAATTTTCAGCCTTATCAGTTGGACATTCCGGTTTTTATACTGTTTTTTTTTTAATTCACTAACTCTCTAAAAATGAATATTTCAGCCGCAGTAAAGAATCAACGTTGGCGGATTTTGGTTCTTGACAACCTTTACGATCGGTTACGATGCCTAGAGTACGGAGACCTGTACGATTTCGTCAACTTAGTGAGTTTGATAGGGGCCGTATAGTTTGACTTCGGGAAGCTGGATCTTCTTTTCGGGCAATTGCAGTTAAAGTGCAAAGAAGTGTAGACACTGTGGTTAGGTGTTGTCAGGCATGGCTTCGAGAAGGCCGTACGCAAAGAGCAAGGGGCACTGGACGCCGCCGTAGAACAACAGACCGTGAAGATCGCCGCCTAAGATTATTGGCCTTAAGGGACCGTTTCTCCACTATCAGGTCCATTGCAAATGAATGGTTTGCAGAACACGGAAGACCTATTGGCATGCGAAGTGTTTACCGATGAATGAGAAGTTTTGGCTTGTTTTCATACCGGCCACACTGGGTCCTCCCTTTAACTCGAGAACACCGACGTAATCGCCTTGAGTGGTGCAGACAACGGTCACTCTGGGATCAGGAATGGAACAGTATTGTCTTTAGTGACGAGTCTCGATTTTGTTTAGGCATGCACGACGGTCGTGCCAGGGTTAGGAGGCGACGTGGTGAAAGGAGGAATCCACAGTTTTTTGTTGAAAGACATGTTCATCACACTGTTGGAGTTATGGTTTGGGGTGCTATAGCTTATGGTTCCAGGTGACCTTTAATCTTCATCAGAGGTAACATGAACGCGCAGCGTTATATCCACGAAGTTCTAGAACCCCATCTTTTACCCTATCTTGTCACCCTGGCAGATCCAACTTTCCAACAAGATAATGCCCGACCACATGTTGCAAGAGTCACAATAGACTTCTTTCAACATAATGATGTCACATTGTTACCATGGCCACCAAGATCTTCCGACTTATCCCCAATTGAGCAGGTGTGGGATATGATGGGTAGGAGATTGCTCAATTTGCAACGTCCTCCTCAGACTCTAAAAGCACTTCGAGAGGAGTTGGTGGTTGCCTGGAATGAGATACCACAGGAGGACATTGACCACCTGATCAGAAGCATGCCTAGGCGCGTTGGAGAATGCGTAGCACATCAGGGTGCATCCACACATTATTAAAGGTCAAAGGGCTTTAAAGCAGTGCAATCATTTTGAAATTCTTATCATTTACTTATTATGCTTCATTAAGTACTTATACAAAATTTTATTAAAATAAAACCATCTAAATTTGGTGTTCGGATTTATATGTCACTTAGTATATGTCAAATTTTAGTAACTATCCTTGTTTGAAAAACTGCATTGTCGTGTGGGTTGAATCCTTTGTCAAAAAACGGAAACCACGTATCAAATCAGAGCCCTAATAGATACATAAACATATTAAACAAACTACAAAAAACACACCTCTAAAAAGTAATTAAATAATTCTTGACCTCGAAAACTAATCAATCGGTTCTAGCTCAATGTTAGGTTTTATGACCAATAAAACGTTCTTGTAATTAGTAACTATCCTTGTTTGAAAAACTGCATTGTCTTGTGGGTTGAATCCTTTGTCAAAAAACGGAAACCACGTATCAATTCAGAGCCCTATAGACACATAGACATAATCAACAAACAACAAAAAACACAAATCTAAAAAGTAATTAAGTAATTCTTGACCTCGAAAACTAATCAATCGGTTTTAGCTCAATGTTAGGTTTTATGACCAATAAAACGTTCTTGTAATTAGTAACTATCCTTGTTTGAAAAACTGCATTGTCTTGTGGGTTGAATCCTTTGTCAAAAAACGGAAACCACGTATTAAATCAGAGCCCTAATAGACACATAGACATAATCAACAAACTACAAAAAACACACCTCTAAAAAGTAATTAAGTAATTCTTGACCTCGAAAACTAATCAATCGGTTTTAGCTCAATGTTAGGTTTTATGACCAATAAAACGTTCTTGTAATTAGTAACTATCCTTGTTTGAAAAACTGCATTGTCTTGTGGGTTGAATCCTTTGTCAAATAACGGAAACCACGTATCAAATCAGAGCCCTAATAGACACATAGACATAATCAACAAACTACAAAAAACACACCTCTAAAAAGTAATTAAATAATTCTTGACCTCGAAAACTAATCAATCGGTTCTAGCTCAATGTTAGGTTTTATCACCAATAAAACGTTCTTGTAATTAGTAACTATCCTTGTTTGAAAAACTGCATTGTTTTGAGGGTTGAATCCTTTGTCAAAAAACGGAAACCACGTATCAAATCAGAGCCCTAATAGACACATAGACATAATAAACAAACTACAAAAAACACACCTCTAAAAAGTAATTACATAATTCTTGACTTCGAAAACTAATCAATCGGTTCTAGCTCAATGTTAGGTTTTATGACCAATAAAACGTTCTTGTAATTAGTAACTATGCTTGTTTGAAAAACTGCATTGTCGTGTGGGTTGAATCCGTTGTCAAAAAACGGAAACCACGTATCAAATCAGAGCCCTAATAGACACACAGACATAATAAACAAACTACAAAAAAGACACCTCTAAAAAGTAATTAAATAATTCTTGACCTCGAAAACTAATCAATCGGTCCTAGCTCAATGTTAGGTTTTATGACCAATGAAACGTTCTTGTAATTTTGCAACGTAGATTCGTAAAAAACAAGTCAATATATCTACTAAAGAAGCCTAATTTTGAGGAGGAAGAAAAATATTCTTAGTAGATGTTTCTTTAAATCTCGACATTCACACTAAACTTGTAGGAAAAATTTCTATTTCTAGGGACTTGTGAGCTGGAGCGTCTCAACTGAAGTTTATGTCTTCATCATTATAGTAGCCAAAATGGCATTTCATGGTGATTTTGTAGCGATGTTCAGACTGCATGATACAGGACATAATATTGAAGTGATTTTGTCTTATTTGGCAAGTTTCAGAATCCAGCCTACTCTTCTTTAGATCAGGTTGACAACGGGATTTTGAAAAGTCGTACAGAATAATAACGTATACTAAGTGACATATAAATCCGAACACCCAGTTTAAATGGTTTTATTTTAATAAAAGTTGGTGAATGTATTTATCTTACTGTAAATAACAGGTGGAAAAATTTTCAGCCTTATCAGTTGGACATTCCGGTTTTTATACTGCTTTTTTTTAATTCACTAACGCTCTAAAAATGAATATTTCAACCGCAGTAAAGATTTTGGTTCTTGACATCCTTTACGATCGGTTACGATGCCTAGAGTACGGACACCTGTACGATTTCGTCAACTTAGTGAGTTTGATAGGGGCCGTATAGTGAGACTTCGGGAAGCTGGACTTTCTTTTCGGGCAATTGCAGTTAGAGTGTAAAGAAGTGTAGACACTGTGGTTAGGTGTTGTCAGGTATGGCTTCGAGAAGGCCGTACGCAAAGAGCAAGGTGCACTGGACGCCGCCGTAGAACAACAGACCGTGAAGATCGCCGCCTAAGATTATTGGCCTTAAGGGACCGTTTCTCCACTACCAGGTCCATTGCAAATGAATGGTTTGCAGAACACGGAAGACCTATTGGCATGCGAAGTGTTTACCGACGAATGAGAAGTTTTGGCTTGTTTTCATACCGGCCACACTGGGTCCTCCCTTTAACTCGTAATCGCCTTGAGTGGTGCAGACAATGGTCACTCTGGGATCAGGAATGGAACAGTATTGTCTTTAGTGACGAGTCTCGATTTTGTTTAGGCATGCACGATGGTCGTGCCAGGGTTAGAAGGCGACGTGGTGAAAGGAGGAATCCACAGTTTTTTGTTGAAAGACATGTTCATCACACTGTTGGAGTTATGGTTTGGGGTGCTATAGCTTATGGTTCCAGGTCACCTTTAATCTTCATCAGAGGTAACATGAACGCGCAGCGTTATATCCACGAAGTTCTAGAACCCCATCTTTTACCCTATCTTGACACCCTGGCAGATCCAACTTTCCAACAAGATAATGCCCGACCACATGTTGCAAGAGTCAAACATAATGATGCCATATTGTTACCATGGCCACCAAGATCTCCCGACTTATCCCCAATTGAGCACGTGTGGGATATGATGGGTAGGAGATTGCTCAATTTGCAACGTCCTCCTCAGACTCTAGAAGCACTTCGAGAGGAGTTGGTGGTTGCCTGGAATGAGATACCACAGGAGGACATTGACGACCTGATCAGAAACATGCCTATGCGCGTTGGAGAATGCGTAGCACATCAGGGTG
This sequence comes from Acanthoscelides obtectus, assembly GCA_963669975.1. Lineage (NCBI taxonomy): Eukaryota > Metazoa > Arthropoda > Insecta > Coleoptera > Chrysomelidae > Acanthoscelides > Acanthoscelides obtectus. The sequence continues at coordinate 104,739,904 of CAVLJG010000006.1, read as the reverse complement.
CATCCACACATTATTAAAGGTCAAAAGGCTTTAAAGCAGTGCAATCACTTTGAAATTTTTATCATTTACTTATTATGCTTCATTAAGTACTTATACAAAATTTTATTAAAATAAAACCATTTAAACTGGGTGTTCGGATTTATATGTCACTTAGTACATAAACCACAGAACTATCCAAATTAAACACCAAACGCTACTACTGAACTCACCCCAAAACGTCTCTCAACGACCTAGCTTCACCTTGAGCTGGAATTTAATCTTCAAGTAATTATTAGGTCCTATCGCCATATATGGGACAATAATGGAATCAAACACTCTTAATATCTCCAAGATGGACTTATACCTGTTCTCCTACTGCCTCACAGATGATTCGATGATCTTTCAGATTCTTTTTAAACACCGGAATACGGTATGGGGCTGGCTACCTTCAGGCAGAATATGTTAATCAATAAATGAATAAACATCGAATAATTTTGCTGTCCGACTTATCGTCGACACTTCTCTAACAGACAATCTCGGAACCCTTCTGCCAGCAAGACAGACCCGTCTCTCATCCTAACCGTGTCGAACTTTGTGAATCCAGAACTGGCCGATACGACCGCTCCTTTGTCGCTAGAATGTCGAGATTGTGGAACCATCTGCAAGAGGAAGGTTCCTGATAGCATCCGCGGAGTCTTGGCATTTAGGCTTCTGCCTGCGCGGCTGCTTTGGCGTAAAAAAAGTTGCAGGGAATTGAAGGATCAAACGATGATTGCCAAGGTTAAAATAGTGTTCAATATCAGCATCGAAGATAAAAAAGTAGTTTGCATATTTAAACTTAGGAGGTCAAACTTTGGTCTTATAAGCTAGTCGGTTGAGTTTCTCATTGTTCACTTAAAATAACACAAAAAATTAGCACATACGAGTTTGAACTCGAACAGAGCTTATGAGCAATAAGCTTTTCACAAAAAAAATATCCAGTTGTCATGAAATCAGATAATACACAGTAGTTCTAAAAAAATGTATTAGACGTTGTAAGAGCACGTCACCGAAATTGGAAAAACGATATTTCATTGCGTATTGTGTACAGGTTTTTCAAACTAACGTCAAAGCTGTAATGCTGAAGTTTGCAATATACTATAGGGATTAAAAATTGGAAGCCGGGTAAATGAAGCCATATTTTATGGGATATATCGGCTTTACATGTTATACTTTTTTACAGAACATACAGGAATCCGATAAAAACCGTTGATGCCAAATAATTCATTATTTAATGTCAAATGAAACATTATTTTGTATGCCTGGAATTACAGATGGCAGATGATAAAGTCTATAATTTTCGTCAAAATGTTCGAATGAGAGAGGATGAATATACGCGTTACAAGGTTGTCTCATCGTTATGCTTCAACGTGTAAGAATGATGTCAAGTAGGTTGACTCTGTATTTTCCACGGAATTATGATATCAGATTGTTATGTTCAGTTATTTCCAAGCATACTGTCACATATGTAGCGAGTAACCGAACCAGTGCGTGTAAGAGTGTTCCGTATCCTGTGAATCCTGGACGATCTGTACATCACACATACCACCGAATGAATCATTATTATATGAATCCAACAAAGCAGTTGACCTTCTCGTGATTCCTTTCATTTCTGTCTAATGTAACGAACTACGATACTTCTAAGCACCTGTTAGCCATATTTCACACATCAAAGATTTACCTGTAGATTTTGATTTAAAACTTTGGATAGAGAGATGATTTCGATCCGCGTACTCGTGCTTATACAGGGTGGCGCATCGAAAACGAAACAGACGCATTTACTGTAAACAAGTAATAAATACGAACATATTTTTAGAAGGAATTAACATTGAATTTGTTGAAGAAACAAAAAATTTGGGAATAGTACTTGATAAGAATTTAAGTTTTGAAAGTCACATTATAAATAAGCTCAGAATATGTTATTATAAATACATTTTTGCTCCTAACTCTGCCGCCACTGGTCCGATTTTCAAAAGCTACAAATCTTTTTAGTCCTTGGCATAGTAGTAAACCTATACCCCATTCGTAGTCTATTTACGACCAGACAAAATATAAGATGCCCAAAAGCGAGATTGTACAGGTCCGTATTTTCCTCAATGGTCTTGGAATAGTCTAAGGGGCCGTTCAAGTATTACGTAAGCAGATTTATTACAATTATTTACCCCCCATCCCCTTTGTCAGCAAAAGTAAGCAAAGCTCTTACCCCCTTCCCCCATGCATACGTAAACATTTGTCAATTAATGTATTATATTTTATATTAAAATTATAACGTTAAAATAATAATTTGAAAAATAAGAAAGTAGATATAGGATAGAGATTATATTTTACTGATACGGTATTCAACATAGAGTAAAGGACAAAAATATTATATCTTACTAACATAACAAACTTATTTTAAATTTTTGGCAAATATATTAACTTCAAATTAACAGTCTTCAGTCCATGAAACCCGAATTCATGATTCTAAGTTTTCGATGACATTGGATTGCTTCGATTGCTGCTCAGTGTTGTGACTTTGCCCGCTTTTATCGAATTTTGGAATGTCGTCGTTCTCATCGAGCCATTCAACATCATGGTGCTCTAAATTTTGAATAATGCACATCAGTTCATTAGCACGACGAGCAGCGACTCTTACAGGTCTAATTTTCCTATCAGTGTGCGTGTTTACTTTTTTATGGATATTAATTTTCGATGTAACGATTTAGTGACTTGACGGAAGCATGATAAAGACCACACGTTTTGCATGTTCGACTTGATAGCCTCAATTTTCCCGTCGGACAAAATAATCGTAGGGCATTTGCAAGAAATCTTTGAGTGAAGCACTTAAGCGTAGAGCTAAATTGACTGGAAGATTAAGAAATGGCCCTTCTTCATCCAAAACCAAGTCATCAACTGTTTCTTTTACTTTTATAGGTGGTGGAAGAAACCTATTGTCTAGTAATCTAAATAGGCCACTTCTTGGACGACAGCATTCTGTATTTCTACATTTTACAATTTGAAGCAAGTATTGGCTCTCACGCAAATGTTCTGAATACCATTTAATGTCTGGAAAATCAGGAAGATCCTGTTCACCTGCCCCAATATATTTTGCATTAACATTATGGCCATCAATTTCCATTGAACTCCATACTTCAGCTAATACATTTCCTGCAAATTCGAAATTAGATCTTTCTAAATGTTCATTAATTGTAACGCCATGTTCATCCAAATGAGACCCAAAATGGTCATGAGGCAATATTAAACCAGCCAGTTCCCGACTAAGAGGAGCCATTCTGCGCTCTACTCTGTTATACGCACTTCTTCCAGGAGCATTGGTAGCTAAAAACAATGCATCGAGATCATATCGCTTAAAATGTTGTATAGCAAACCCTATGACTTTTTGATAACGTGGATTTTCATCTGGCCCTCCATCAACCGTCACGATTACCACTGGTTTTACTAGTCCATGGTCAGTTTTAGCTAATGGTCGAAACTCTTCAAGTTCGATAAGCGTCTCGAAATCCTGAGCATGAGTATTAGCAGTAGATGAACTATACTTTCCACTTCGAATAGCGATGTATGTTGGTCCAGAATATCCAACGGCTTGCGGTTGTCCACATTGGAAGTGATTTTGATACCAGCATAATTTATGACGCTCAGCGATTACCCAATCGTGATCAGGCAATTTGATTCTATATTCGATGTGCATTAGAAGAGGTGCTTGCTTATTTGCCGCAGTTGCGCCAATATGGACTCGAGCTTTATCATCTTGAGATATGAAAGATACTTGATCTGGTCCAAGTATGGATGCTATGTACTCAAAATAAGGGATTGATGTTTCAGCGAGCTTGCTGTCTAAGTGGCTCTTATGGTGATCAGTTTGAGCCCGAATGACCTTGACAGGGACTGTCGATACATGTCTTCGTCCCTCTGCAGAATTAGATTTTCTGGGAATCAAACGAAGATATGTCCCACTGCGACTAATGTCAAATCCTTTTTTTCGTAATTCTTATGTGAGTTCATCAAAAGTTTCTACGCTGCGAATTGATTCCGTTCGTCTTCTATCATCTGCTGCACTCCCAAACAAAGCTATATCCGCTTTTGTTTTCAATAGTGAATGTTGATTGCTTTCAAGATTAGGACGTCCCACTGTATCCCTCAGAGACAGTATTTTTTTTATTTCTAGATTTTCATGACAAATATCTTCTAACTTTCTTTTCATACTATCCCTGTGTTTCTTCTGGGCAACTGCGTTTTGAACCTTCCTGTTTAAAGACTGTTTTGCTGTTTTTATTTCCTCGCGCAATTTAATGATCTGTTTATCTACTTCAGCACGGCTTGGCGTAGTGTCTCTGGCAGAATACAAAGGATTCAGATTTTTTTCGAGTAGAGCAATCTTTTTCTGCAGGTTTACAGGTTGCCTAAAAATAAAAACTTTCCATGACTTCTGCTAAAGATTCTCTTATTAAGCTACATAAATACAAAGTATGGCAATATATATGGTAAATACAAAAAAACCCTATATCTTTAAATCTAATATGTTTAAACGAGCAATTCGCTCCGGTCACAAAATACAGGGTGTTAGTTTTCTGTATATATGCATAAAACTAACATCCTGTACTTTGTGACCAATTGACGGAATCAATCATAATAAATAAATCTATAATATAATGAATATTACCTCCATACTTTGAGGCCATAATATTTTCTAATCAGTAAAGAGAAACTTTTTGGCGATTTCTAATATTTCTAGTACTCATAGGTACCCATTCACCTTAGAAAAAAAATTTAGTAGATTGGATTTATTCTTAGTCGCCGCTTGCAATTCTTCTTCGATTCTCTTAGATACAATAATATCTAGTTCCTTGTCGGATTTTGCTTGTAATTTGTAATTTCGCCACACTTAGGTAACTGGCTTTTGTACATTTTGTACTTTCGTACTAGTATGAGATTTTTTTAAACTTTCAAACAATTTTTGGTATAACTTGAATTTATCTATGTGAAACGACATCTTGTTTAAACATTAAACTTTGGTTAATGGAATCAATGGTAACACAAATGATAACTTGCTTTACTATGCTTACAATACGTCTACTCGCTGTAGTATCCAAATGAAACAATACACTGATAGAGGAAATTTAGGCAAGTGAACGCGCGGTGTTCACTAAACGTATGCATTATTTGCGGGAATCCCCGAAAATGCGTCTCGCTTTCAAGCAAAGACAATGTGAGCAAAGCTAAGACCCCCTCGCCCCCCTCCCATGTTGGTCACGTAATACTTGAACGGCCCCTAATAAAATAAATGATTATTTTTATAGAATGAAGTGCACATACTTTCAACAATTCCTTGTTCGCTGGAAGTACTTTAGTCATCGCCCGAATGATTAATATTAATTATTACAGGTTCACTTTGAATATCGTTCATATTGTCCAGATCCCACATCTTTGTTTCGATTGCCTCTTGAACGTGACGGATGCAGTCTTTCCAATGGTTTGCAGTCACTCTATTGACAGCTTCATAAAACAAATTTTGTTTAAAATAAGATAAGTTCTGCTTTGGTCATATTTTCGTTGAAACTAATGTGTTTTAATAGCCCATAGTGGCACGCAGTGTTCTACTAATTGTACTACCTGAGTCTGGTCAAAGCAAGGAATTAAATTCTATCGATTTTGCTGTAACATGTCACTATAGTTGCCAACATGACATGAACAGGGTACGTCTTGTTTAAACGCACAGAACAGGTTTCTTAATTAACACAGCGATAGATGGCAAGACATGCTAAAATAAACTTTTGCTGTTGTGAACACGTTAACAGTTCTAAACAACGTAATAAGATTTGAGTGTTCTAAGAGGCGAACGATGAAGATTTCCAAACATTTTATTTGGACGAGAAGCAACAGCGACATCGATGTGCTGCTCAATATTCAGATACTTCCACCCTACGGCATTTGCATATTTTCCAGTTATTTTTATACAACGTAGTGCCAAGAGAGATATGATGAGGGCGCCTGTAACCGACAGTAAATAATAATAATTATAAATAGGTTTTTCATTGGGTGCTGTGTGGAAAAACGACTTCATAGAGCAGATATAACCGCGAAAGTCGACCATCTGAGGTTGAATAGGAACAACACTTGATTAACAACGTCACTTTTGGAGGGAGGAGGGTAAGCAAAGGCTGAAGACGAAAATAAAAAAAATTGATTCAGTGGCGGCAGACAAAAAAATTAAAATCGCTAGAACATAGTATTTCAATGTTTCAGAGATTCCCGCTTATTTTCAAACATTATTTGAGTATTGTAGGTTGCAAGCTGTATGCGGTTAAAATATAATTTGACATCAAGTATCAAGTAGTTTGAGAATGCTTGACCTCAAGTCAAATAGAACAATGAAAAATCAAAACAAGTCAAGCATTTAAGTATCAAGTAATTTTATTGTCAAGTCGATTAGTTTAGGAAAAGATCAAGCTACTCTAATTTTTCCAATTTTCAACATAATCGTCACCACCACCTTTTGACCAACTAACTGTTAAACCACTTATTAACTTTTTCTTTCAGCATGTCAACTTTTCATCATTTTTCGAGCGCTTTTCATCAAGAAAGATGTAAGTCTGAGGATGCTGAGTCAAGGTTGTATAGTGGATGATCCAAACCTTGCATTTGTTGGTGTATAGTATAGATGTAGTTTGCGGCTAGAATATGTAAACACATCGTTTTAAAATAATCGACTCTTGCTGAATTTGAGCGAATATCGATAAATGCGTATTTTAAGCCGATGCTATTTCGGTGCTAATCTGCATCCAGCCATTATTTCATTTGTTGACTGTTTGCAATTGACACACCATCTATCACTGTTGGCACGATTTTCGGAACCTCAAAACACGACTCGACGGAGACCGCGCAAAACCAGAACACATGGCGGCCGCATAATTTTCAATCGCTAAGCAAGAATCGCGACCAAGAGTCCCGAGATATTTATAGTGACAAGGCTGAAAAATTAACCAAATTTAACTTTGGCGCAACGCTTTAAGTGGGGTTATGTCAAGGTATTTTGTAACAACTTTGTACCGGGATAAGTAGGAAAAAACATCATCGATAATACCTCTTGTCAGCTCAGCTCATATAATCTCTCATCTACAATTTTACGCTATCCAACCACTTCAGTTAAAAATTCGAATCGTAATTAGAATTAGAATCAATTCGAATGTTTTTCGCTGAAGCTCCTAACGGTTTGAGTCTTTAGCTTAATTCATACATGTACCTTATAATAATACTATCTTTATGAAAAAATTCCATCAAGTAGGTTGACTCTGCATAGCATCTGATATGATAAGCCAGAGTACAAAACTAAGCATTATGGTTTTTCCGTCTGTGCTCTACAATGGCGTTTCACCTGTGGACGAAGATTCGTGCACTATTGCGGAGTGTCTGTATCGCTCTGTCTATAGTTTACATGATCGAAATCAATGTCCTAGTGAAAGCGTGATCAGGTCGTGGCTCAGAAAGTTCGAGTCCACCGGTTCGACCCTGAATCAGAACCTTGCGAGGTCCAAGGTCAATACGAACAGAGAAAACTACAAGCAAAATTGCGACGTCCATAGAGATCAGCTGAGCCCACCATATCAAGAACATCTGTAAGGCGTATTATGATAAAAGACCTTAAATTGCACCCATATAAACTTTAACTAGTGCAAGAATTGAAACCGCAGGACCACCATCTACGCTGTGTGTTTGTCGAAACAACGTTAGACCGCTTTCCAAGTTTGAACGATATTCTCTTTCCCGATGAAGCTCATTTTCATCTGACTGGATTTGTCAACAAGCAAAATTACGGACCCTATTTCTTCGAAAACGAACAAGGTCAGACTCTAACAGGAAATTCTAATCACTACACAGCAACCCTTCGTAACTTTTTCTTTGCACAGATGCATAATTTTGAAGCCCACCATAGCAGGTCCTGGTTTCAACAAGATGACGCGACATCCCACATCGCCAACGAGTCTTTAACAATTGTAAGCAAAATGCTTAGTGTATAACCGATATCGCGGCGAGGGGACCTTCCGTGGCCTCCCCGGAGCCCAGATCTCACCCCGCTGGATTTTTTCTCTGGGGAACCATCACGAAGAGATGTCCGCAGTCCCACCAGCGACGTGCCAGCGAGTTTTCACGAATTTGAAGTCGAGATTCGAGGAGTGCGTACGTCTCGACGACTCAGATCTCAACGATGTTATTTTTAAGAAATAAAATTGCCTTGTCTCTACTTTATTAAAAACATATGTTATCTTCTCTACGCTCTGTAGTTCTTTTTTCTATGATTTCTTAAAATCCGCTCAGCTTAATGGCCCACCCTGTATAACAAGCGGTTGAAATGTACACTTGTATGCGGATGATATACAGGGTACAAGAAATAGTTAAGTTTAAGCTTAAAAGTATGTCTGGTCTGTATTGCCTCGGGTTATGTTAAAGCATCCTGAGGACTCATCGCGTGAGCATCTGGTTATTCAAAGGCCCCTTTTTATAAGTATCAGTATACAGGGTGTCTCAGAAATAGAATGTTTACCTAAATAACTTTAAAAAATAAATTTATAGTTCATTGCTCCATAAACAAATGCGTTATTAGTAGAAAAACTAAATTCCTTGTTTTTACATTATCTGCAATGAATACAATACAAGTCTGAATAGAACCACTTTTTTATGAGGGACAAAAATATGTAGACAAATTCTTTTCAACATTAGTTTAGTACAGTTTCGTGTCAGAAGAGAATTAGTTTGTATTCATCAAGTATTGTTTAATAAGTTGAGTGATTTTAAAACCATGCTGTGTGGTCCAGAAATTTCTTGCGATGTGAAAACTAAGATCGTTGAGTTATACAAAGATAGCCAACATCAAGTCGACATTGCCAAAAATTTGAAGCTGAAGCATAAAGCAGTTTGGGCAATATTGAACAAATATAAACAAAAATGTATCTTGGAAGCCTCTAAGAGAAGTGGTCGGCCTAGAAAACTAAATGCTAGATCAGTTTGATTAATAAAAGTAATTTCGTCCAAAGGTCCGTTCAAAACCCCAAGACAAATAAAAGCCAAAATCGAGACAAAAGGAATTGCCAGTGTTTCTACGAAATTTATAAGTAGAAGGTTAAATGATTTGAAGTTATTTGCACGTGGCCTAAATAAGAAGCCGCTAATCTCGAGGAAAAACCGTGAGGACCGATTACAATTTGCACTGTTGCATCTTGATTGGAGCATCTGTGACTGGAAGCGGGTATGTTTCAGTGATGAATCCAAGTTCAATATGTTTGAATCAGATGGTGTTCATTTCGTTGGACATCCTAGTAGACAAAGATTGAACCCCAAGTACACTTTGCCCACTGTCAAACATGGAGGCGGGTGTGTTATGGTTTGGGGGTGCTTTTCGGGGTTTAGGATGGCATTATGGATAATACTACACAGACATACTAAAGCATTGCATGTTACCCTATATGGGAGACAATATGCCCTTAAGATCAACCTTCCAGCAATATAATGACCAGAAGCACACTTCAAATCTCGCAAAGAAATTCTTTCTGGATGAAAAAATACCAGTTCTCAAATAGCCTTCACAGTCTCCCGATATAAACCCCATTGAAAATCTATGGGAATACTTAGGTAAGCAAATACGAGATAAAAATTATTCAAACAAGGATGAACTTTTTGCCGCTTTAGAGCAAAAGTGGAGACAGATTGATGAATCTTGTATTAAGAAACTTCTACAATCTATGCCGAGACGATGCCAGGCGGTGATTGATAATAATCGTTATGCTACAAAATATTAACACAAACATGGTTAGATTTCTATAAATATAAATGACCTTTGCTTCTTTTTTCTATAATTGCTTTGCTTTGTCTATATATTTTTGTCCTTCATAGTTCCAGTTTTTTCAATTGATTTTTTATTGAAGGGATTCTAATGAATTTATTTATGTATAAGTATGTATTATGCTATAACAAATTATGTATACATGATCGTGTATTAATAAAACAAGTTGAAAAAGAAATACCGCACAATATTAATTTGTCTATATACTTTTGTCAATTACTGTATATTGGCTTCAGACTAATCAGATAAAATCAACATAGCTTAGTGAAAGTTTTATAGTTTTCGATATATTACTAATTTTAATTTTTTTAAAGAATCCCTACTTTTTGTTCCTTTTTTGCCTATTATAGCTATAAAGAAATTCCAACTCATGATTTTTGTCTTAGGCCACCAGTTCATTGAAAGCCAGCACGGTATGGTAAAAAAAATATTACATTTTGTTTCAATGTGAAAACCTGTACTCATATTACATTTTGTTTCAATGTGAAAACCTGTACTCAAGTTTAACTAATTACTGTGAAAAAATGTACAAGACTGAAACGGCAAATAATCCTGAAAAGTAGCCTGCTCAATGCTCTTTTAAAAATATTATTTTTTATTTTTAATGTTTCGCAACTATTACAACTTCAATGAGAAAGTGAGAATTATTCATTTTCTAGTAAAAAGGACCAACAAGTGTTATACTATTGAACATTAAATAGCTAGTTTTCAAGGTCATTTGCTAGTACACTTTTTCAACAATAAATTAGTCAAATTTTAGTAAAGGTTTTCGCATTGAAAACAAATGTAATAAATTAGTTTCTTCAGCATACCGTGTTAGTTTTTAACGAAATGGAAAGTCTGCTGTCTCAACCAGCTATTAATGATAGCACGGGAAATAAATCATAAGCTAGAAGTTCTTTACAGCCATAACAGGCATAAAAGGAGCAAAAAGTAGAGATTTTTTGAAAAGTGGCAATACCTCGAAAACTGGAAAACTTTTAACAAGCTCATGTCGATTTTGTCTGATTGATCTGTCACTATACCGTGTTATTTCTGGGACACCCTGTATAATGGTTGTAATAAAATCATTGTTCTATGCTGGTCCTTTTAATTTTGAAGTTGTTTGGATCCGGAAGGTCATTCTTCCTAAGCTCTGACTTCATTTAGAGAGATAATTAATCAGTGCTGGACTGGTGGCTTTTCTTTATAGTGCCGTTAAGAGGTGATGACAATTTTACTGGAATCCTATTTAATTAAACTTCGGAATTAACGGAAATTCTCATTAAGTGAGATACTCATCACGTGCTTGGGAGAACTTATTTTATATTTATACTAAGAAATCTATTTCTGTCGGTGAATGATTTTGTGTCACATTGTTTTGAAAATAACCAACCGACGAAACTACTTAGGACACGTTTATATTGACTTTTTTTACTTATAGAAATAATGATAAATGGGCTGGATTCGTCACAGCATTACAAAATAATAGACTCAATAGCAAGAATAAAAAGTGACGGAAAGGTGGGGTGTCAGCTTACTCTGTTTTTGAACCCGAATTAAAGACATACGAGGAATCTCACTTAAGTTTTGCATATAGAAACATAGTAGGCCACGCGGATCGAACGTCAGTACTGAATCTTAACCTCACTCTTTAGTAAACTTAAATTCAAAGTTTCACAACAATAGTGCAGTGTTCTCACTACAGTGAATTTTTAAGCACATTGTACGACACATGTTGTTTTATGAATCTTAGATTGCAGTAAAATCAGTTATTACTGTTTTTGCATCCGTTTACTCAAATTTGATTCGGAAATATGCCCCTGTAATTACACCATATCAGCAAGTAACACTCTGTATTAGTATTATACGAATTAATACAAAGCACTGATTGTTGTATTACATTGAAATTGAAATAACATCAAACAGTTGCTAATTAACATACAGGTAATAAATACCAAGTTATTTATAGTGTATCGGATTATTTTCGCAGTTAAACGAAATTCTCGAAATGGTACACTGGTGGGGTTCTGGTTCTGAAATTAATGCTATGCTCATTTGCTTTATTTATTCAAATGAACTGAACAACCAATATTAGCTACATTGGAAATACTCGGTTTGCTGGTATAAATTCATAACGTTCAACACGTAAAATAAGTGTTGCGTGAAACTTTTTTAAAACAAAGTTGTAATATAATACCAGTATGCCCTGTCTAGAAAATAAATTTTTTATTTATTTATATGTTTAAGGTTCCCCGGTATATGCAAAAATCGTTACTTTTATGAGATAGATTACGTTTATATAAATTGTTAAATTAAAAAAGAACTAAAGGTTCATGTGATAGCCAATCTACTTACTTATATTTGAAACGCACCCCTAGACGTCTTGCTTTTGTAATCTAACACCATGTGTTACTTTCTGAGACATACTAACTATACTAAGTGACATATAAATCCGAACATCCAGTTTAAATGGTTTTATTTTAATAATAAAAGTTGGTGAATGTATTTATCTTACTGTAAATAACAAGTGAAAAAATTTTCAGGCTTATCAGTTGGACATTCCGGTTTTTATACTGCTTTTTTTAATTCACTAACGCCCTGAAAATGAATATTTCAGCCGCAGTAAAGAATCAACGTTGACGGATTTTGGTTATTGACATCCTTTACGATCGGTTACGATGCCTAGAGTACGGAGACCTGTACGATTTCGTCAACTTAGTGAGTTTGATAGGGGCCGTATAGTGGGACTTCGGGAAGCTGGACTTTCTTTTCGGGCAATTGCAGTTAGAGTGCAAAGAAGTGTAGACACTGTGGTTAGGTGTTGTCAGGCATGGCCTCGAGAAGGCCGTACGCAAAGAGCAAGGAGCACTGGACGCCGCCGTAGAACAACAGACCGTGAAGATCGCCGCCTAAGATTATTGGCCTTAAGAAACCGTTTCTCCACTACCAGGTTCATTGCAAATGAATGGTTTGCAGAACACGGAAGACCTATTGGCATGCGAAGTGTTTACCGACGAATGAGAAGTTTTGGCTTGTTTTCATACCGGCCACACTGGGTCCTCCCTTTAACTCGAGAACACCGACGTAATCGCCTTGAGTGGTGCAGACAACGGTCACTCTGGGATCAGGAATGGAACAGTATTGTCTTTAGTGACGAGTCTCGATTTTGTTTAGGCATGCACGATGGTCGTGCCAGGGTTAGAAGGCGACGTGGTGAAAGGAGGAATCCACTGTTTTTTGTTGAAAGACATGTTCATCACACTGTTGGAGTTATGGTTTGGGGTGCTATAGCTTATGGTTCCAGGTCACCTTTAATCTTCATCAGAGGTAACATGAACGCGCAGCGTTATATCCACTGAGTTCTAGAACCCTATCTTTTACCCTATCTTGACACCCTGGCAGATCCAACTTTCCAACAAGATAATGCCCGACCACATGTTGCAAGAGTCACAATAGACTTCTTTCAACATAATGATGTCATATTGTTACCATGGCCACCAAGATCTCCCGACTTCCCCCAATTGAGCACGTGTGGGATATGATGGGTAGGAGATTGCTCAATTTGCAACGTCCTCCTCAGACTCTAGAAGCACTTCGAGAGGAGTTGGTGGTTGCCTGGAATGAGATACCACAGGAGGACATTGACCACCTGATCAGAAGCATGCCTAGGCGCGTTGGAGAATGCGTAGCACATCAGGGTGCATCCACACATTATTAAAGGTCAAAGGGCTTTAAAGCAGTGCAATCATTTTGAAATCTTTATCATTTACTTATTATCCTTCATTAAGTACTTATACAAAATTTTATTAAAATAAAACCATTTAAACTGGGTGTTCGGATTTATATGTCACTTAGTATATAAGTTACAGCTATAGGAAATGGGCATTGTGATTTTTTGCATTCCTTTGGTATTCCAAACGCTGTCTCGCTTTGACATCACTTATGTTAACAGCATAATTCTTACGATTTGTACGTAGTATTGTGACTTATGACAAATCTAAGTCTCAGTAATATATTAGCTGTACAGATTGCACTTAAAAAGTGATTTATGTTCTGTTCGTTGCTCGATAGTAATTTAAAAAGTGTCTAAAGCTTGACTGATTATGTTCGGGACTGGTGTTGCAATGAAGCACTATGTTAGACGAACGCCTAAATTGGAAATAGACATTTGTGAGATTTGTTTAGCGGTGCGCCTGTAGCCTGTCCAGAAAATGCGTCGATCGATGCTCAAAGTCACTACCATACGTACCGCATCTCTTCCCGCATATGTGTCTATTTATGTTGCCACGTACTTATTTTGGCTTTAAGCTTTAAGCTCTAGAAACCGCTAGTAGAATATTGCACACTTTTTTCGGGACACCCTGACTATATACAAATGTATTATATTTATTATTTAATAAAGACGTTTATTATTATTATTATTATATTCAGGTTAAAAAATCATCTTCTACCAAATCACTTAGAAAATTTTATTGTATTGAACAATGAGTGCTACAATTATTCTACTAGAGCATTGATTCCCAAAGTGGTCTATATCGACCCCTAGGCGTCTATGACAACCTGCAAGGTGTCTACATCAGCGAAAAAAAATTTGGGGGTTCATGAAATGAATATGGGGGTCCACTATAGTGGATCTCAACACATACACTGATAGTACCTATTTACTTACATCATACTATCTTATAATATCAAAACATATACATTATTTATAAAAGTACCTATGAAGTAAAAAATTTATTATATTTTGTTTATAAAATTGTGTAAGTTGTAGGATGTTGGTATTCGCTTTGTGGTCGCAATACATTTTGAACTTGTAAAAACCTGAGAGTCGCAGTCTCAGAGCTTCGCTACCTTGCACTGACTTGTTCAATTCGTCACCCTATAAATACGAATGTGGGACAAATACGTTTATTCGTTTCCTGAATCTTCAAAAGGAAAGTGTTAAGAAAATATTTGAAAAAATATAAACAGATAGTATATCACACAAATTATAGTGAGTCAGTGTTATTTTGTTTGAGAGTGCTGGAGAAAAGTAAGTACATTATTTTTTTTTTAAATTTTAGTTTTGTACTCGTAGTTAGCAAAGATAGATAAATTACGCCAATCATGACTTTAGTTATTAGTAGTTAAATATTCAATCATGCAAAATTACACGAGTACTCCTCAATAGTTTCTTTTTGAAAGTTTTTGCAATCGGTAATATAATTACAGTGCAATCTCCGTATTATGGAATGTTTTCGGAAAAATCAAAAAATATTTTTAATATACAGCTGCTGGATTTTCTGTCTTATTTAAATAATTTAATTTTGCCCACAGATGACTGATGCCATGTCCGAATCTAAAAAGAAATGTAGACAGTACAGTGTTGATTATTTGAAATTTGGCTTCATTCCATCATTGCCGGACAAACAATCGCCTATGTGCCCTTTATGCAACAAAGTTTTAGGCAATGACGCTATGAAACCATCTAAACTGCAAGATCATCTGAGAAGATGCCACCCTGATAAAACAGAGAAAGATTTGAAATACTTTCAAATACTCAAAAATAAATTTCAGAAGAGACCTCCACTGGACAGAATGTTCGCTCGACGTCACAAAGAAATGATGATGGTTTGCGGGCGTCTTACAATATCTCGTTACTTATAGCAAAATCCGGAAAACCGCATACTATCGGAGAGAAGTTAATTTTGCCAGCCGTTGAAGAGGTTTTAAAAACTGTTTTACACAAACCTGCATCTGATATTATTAAAAGAATTCCCTTAAGCAACAATACTGTTGAAAGACGTATTGATGAAATGAGTTCTGATATTGAAAGCTTCTTATGTAATTATTTGCTAAAGACCCATTTCTCTATACAACTTTACCTGATAATGCAGCATTATTATTGGGATATGTTCGTTTTATTATGAATCAAGAAATCTACGAAGAACTGCTCTTCGCATGAACTTTGATAACCGACAATAAAGGTGAATCAATATTTCATGTTTTGAAGGATTACTTCATTGAAAAAGCAATTCCTTTATCAAATATAATATCAGTAGCTACAGATGGAGCACCTGCCATGGTTGGACGTTATCGTTTATTTATAAGCTATTTAAAACAAAATGTGTCAGGGGTGTTAGCAATACATTGCGTCATCCATCGACATCATTTAGTTGCTAAAATTTGAGTGTTTGGATTGCATGAATCACTTCATTTAGTCATTGATGCAGTAAACCGAATCCGAAGCAACGCATTGAATACGCGGTTATTTGCGTAGTTATGTGAAGAAAATGACGAACACTTTCATCAATTACTCCTTCACACTGAAGTACGCTGGCTGTCGAAAGGCTTATGTTTGACAAGATTTTTTGCACTTTTTGAGACTATTTTAGAATTTTTGGATACTAAAGATAAAATTTTAAAAGAAAATTTAATGAAGAGGAAAACAGACATCGCCTTTTTAACAGATTTGTTTACAAAATTTAATATGGTTAATTTGCAATTACAAGGCGACAGTTTAAATTTGATTAAAAGAAAGTCCATCTTATCAGTGTTTCTTGCCAGAGTTAAACTAATGAAGCAAAATATTGGACGGGGCGAATTTTCTCAGTTCCCCAATTTGTCACAGACAAGCTGCCAGGAAGACGGCGTTTCAACTTACGTTCAACATTTAAATGCCCTCTATTCAGATTTTGAATCTAGGTTTGAGGATATTTTGACTATGGTAATACCACCTGGATAATTAATCCATATGGTGACATAGAAGAAACGAATGTCATAATACAAGAGGAACTGACTGAACTAAGTACAAACGAAGAACTTAAGGTTCAGTTTAAAAACGGATATCAGCAATTCTGGCTGCAAAACAACATACCCGTTACTTATCCCGTATTATGGAAAACAGCGAGGAAATTTTTAATTTCCTTTCCATCGTCATACCTAGTGGAAAGGGGGTTCAGCGCTGTTACCAATCTCCTAACGAAAAAAAGAAACAGACTGGACATCATTAGCCGAGGAGATTTAAGATTAACCCTTACAAAATTGACGCCAAATGTTGATAATTTATTATTAAAGCATCAGGTTCATCCTTCTCACTAAAAATATTGACTTATTGCTTATGTTATTTTATTTATAGTTTATTTTATGTTTATTGGTGTCTGACCAATAAATGCCCGCATTGGGAATAAGTGCCCGCATTGATTTTTTTAAAAAAACCCCCTTTATAGAAAATATATTTTTTAAATTATTTTGAAAATTCAAGGATTGGTACACACTAAAATTCGTTCATTTGTTGCCTATTTTTAGATAACGTAAACGTATAAGAAGTGGAATTTAATCAGACTAACAGTGAAATTATTGTAGAACATACGTTTATGTTATAACTGATAAACGAACTCGCTTATTGTACTATTTTAAGTAAAAATGCGGGCACTTATTCTCAATGCGGGCACTTATTGGTCAGACACCTGTTTATTTAATGTTACGTATATTTTACATAACAGATACAAAATTTTGTTTTGAGTAGTTTTAATTTAAATTCAATTAATAAATGTATAAATTAGCATTGTGTTTTTACTTTAAGTTTTTAACACTAAACTTCACTACAGTTAGAAATTTACAGGGAATCAGTATCAGGTAAGTAGGGGGTCTACCCAACACGGAAAAACATGGGTCTACGACACAAAAAAGTTTGGGGAACTCTGTACTAGAGGAAGTATAGACTTTCATTTACCAAACTGCAGTAGCAACATAACGAGCAAGTCAGTATTTTAAAAGGGGTTGTACGAATTCAATAAATTAAGTAATGATATCAAGATGTGTGTCAGTTTGAAAATGTTCAAAGGGAAATTGAAAAAATATCTCATGGAAAACCAGCAGTGAAATTTTGTATAAAAATATTTAGTCTTGAAGACATAATATATTTTATGATATACTGTGTAATATGGATATTATGGACATTCTAGCATTAATGCTAAATAAATCTGAAACAAACAAACAAATGTGCATCTTTTTCTTTTCCTGTTGAAGTTTCATTTTAATCAAACTTTAATAAAAGTTATTATTATTATCATTATTATAAATATATTTATATGGTGTTTAGTACCCTTGACCTTTCATTGTCCATCTAGGTCGTCTGTCCTCATTGAGGTCATTGCCCCGGGCCCCGGTCAACCCCGACCTCACCTGAAAAAACTGCACCACCGCATTCCGTAGATACCATTGAGCTGGAGTCGTTGAGTTTTGATGATGTTCACGCACGACACACTCTCACTTCACATAAAACCGGAGCTATAAATACAATGTGTGTGAAGGTAGGAACCAAAAATAAAATTATCACCACTCCTCGAGAAAAATCACTTTTCCGTCGACGTACTCGCGACAGACTCGATTTTCTTTTTCGATTTGATCCATTGAAGTGTGGTACGCAGACGGAGAACCACCCGTTGAAATCGCACTGAAGCACTACGAGAAAATCACGGTCGAGAGACGGAAGTAGATCGAGTAGGCCATGCCAGAGCGATAAACGCGACTTTTCCGCACTTTCCGTACGTTTCGCACGTGCCGGGAGGCGCTCACGTGTGCGGTGCGGTGATTCTGGAAGGCGAAGCGGTAGGCCCGTGCTCGCTCACGTTTCGCCGCACAACTGAAGTTTCGGCGGTGTCGGGAATTCTGGACTCCCGCAGTCTGGCGGCGTTGCCTGTTGGATACGTTTTTCTCGAGATGTGGAAAATTCGAGTTTTAGCTCATTAGGGGTCGTTCAAGTACTACGTGAGCACTATGAGGGGGCGGGGGGGTCGTTGCTTTGCTTATTTTAGATGACATGGGGGGTAGGGGAGTCTAGATGATGATTATGTCATCGGTAGTTATTTACTTTTTTTACACGAATGGCAACCCTCACATTGTCTTTGCTTGAAAACGAAACGCATTTTCGGGGATTTCCGCAAATAATGCATACGTTTAGTGAACAGCGCGCGGTAATTCCCCTGCTCGCTTTAGAACCGAGTAGGAGAATTACCGCGCGGTGTTCACTTGTCTAAATTTCCTCTATCAGTGTATTGTTTCGTTTGGATACTATAGCGAGAAGACGTATTGAAAGCATAGTAAAGCAAGTTAACATTTGTATTACTATTGATTCCATTTGCCAAAGTTTAATGTTTAAATAAGATGTCGTTTCACATAGACAAATCCAAGTTATACCAAAAATTGTTTGAAAGTTTTAAAAGATCTCATACAAGTACGAAAGTACAAAATGTACAAAAGTTAGTTAACGAAATGTGGCGAAATTACAAATTACAAGCAAAATCCGACAAGGAACTAGATATTATTGTATCTAAGAGAACCGAAGAAGAATTGCAAGCGGCGACTAAGAATAAATCACCAGCAGATGCTGGAGCCCTTGGAGGATGTAAGAGTACGTGGTGGACCTTTACAGTTGTTTATAAGCTATCTCTCAAATCGAAAGCAAGTAGTGTTGTGACAGTGAGTTGAATTTCAAATTTACCGCCGGGTCTGTCAAGTGTGTTAGTGACAGGTGACAGTAGGTATACCCTATTTCACGAGTATCCGTCACGCTTTGACGTTTACCGAGGTGAACAGCTGATCAGCAAGTGACACTTTTGTGTTAGTCTGCAACGTTATCAATAATGAAACTGGCATAAATCCAGTAAGACTTGTTTGTGGCGTTTTGTTTTTTGTATGCAAATGAAGTTTTCTTAATAAAAGTACAAAATGATCTGTATCGTACAAAAAAATAAAACAAAATACGGCTCTGACTACCTGGCGTTGACGGATCTGTCAAAGTTATTTATTTTATTTATTTATTTGTTTATTTATTTATTTACACCACCAACAGATAAACCAATTATTGGTCGGAGAACAGAAGTTAACATAGTACAAACCTGAAGTAATTAATATACATAAGAAATATAACAGTCACAAAACTACACAATTATATAACAGATTTGAAGGGGATCTTAAAAGAGGTCACATTTGTATTAAATATATCAATTCTGTTTTGTAGATTGTTTAAACAGGTACACATGGAATATAGCGGAGAATGCAGCAGTAAGTTGGTCCTGAGGGTTGGTAAATAAAACGTTAGGATGTTTCTGGTGAGACATCTTGGTATATTAAACGACAGGCGACTTAGAATATCCGGACAATCATATTGGTTGTGAATAACCTTGAATAAGAATATTAGTGAGGGTATTTTTCTTCTGTGGTCTAAGCTTAGCATACCGTGCCTCTTTAATAATACATCTTGAGGAACACCTATTTCTGGATAGATACCATCTATCCTGTAGGACAGATATTTCAGAAACTTGCGTTGTATTTTTTCTGAGTCACAAGTCGTCACATACCAGGGATTCCAAATAATTCTAGCGTATTCAAGTTTTGACATTACAAATGCATTATACAGCATGAGTAAAGCATTTATGCTGTCAAAATCACGAGAGTTGCGCAATACAAAACCCAGACTTTTATTTACAGAATTTAGAAGGTAATTTATATGCGGATTGAAACTGAGGGTTATGTCAAAGGTGACTCCAAGGTCTTTGAATTTTCTTAGATTTGGCAGCGTTGTTTGATTAACCTTATAATGATATTCTATGGAGCGTTGTTTTCTGGAATACGTCATGCTGGTACACTTGGACGCATTCATGGATAGGTTATTATTATCACACCAAATTATTATTCTGTTGAGATTATCTTGGAGACGTTCGCAATCGGTGCTGTTGCTAACCTGAGTATAAATTTTAAGATCATCGGCATATAAGAGATATTTGCAATCAATAACGTCACAAATGTCATTGATAAATATGATAAAAAGAAGTGGTCCTAGCGATGATCCCTGTGGAACACCTGATGTTGGAGTAAACTTTTGAAATTTGGATCTCTTGAATTCCACAAACAGCTTACGGATGGACAGATAGGATTTCAAAAGGCATACTAAATCATCTGAAAAGCCCACTCTATCAAGTTTTGCTAGTAGCAGATGAAGGTCCAGCCTATCAAATGCTTTACTAATATCTGTATAAATGACATCGGTTTGTACTCCAGCGTCCAGGGATTCAGAAATGAATTGTGAAAAACAAATTAGGTTAGTCCACAACCTCCCTTCCATAAAACCGTGCTGACAAGGAGACACTAACATATATAAAATTGTACAATAAGTACTCCAAAGCTTTGGAGAAGTTACATACCAAAGTAATTGGTCTATATTTTTATATAGCAGTTCTGTCACCTTTTTGCTTCTCGCCAAACGTCGGGAAATATTTTAGTTTTCAGAATAATATTGTATATTTTTGTTAATGGGCATGCAAGGACAGACGCACAGTCTCTCAGCAAAAAAGGTGGGATACAATCTGAACCACTATTTCGTTAAAATTAATTAGGGAAAAATTAGTATAGGATGAAGGTAAATTACTTGACGGAGCCAAATGAGGATTCTCTGAAAATACTGATTGAAAAAAGCTGGTAAACGCATTTTCTGTGTCCTGTGCGAATATGGGGACTTTTAGGATATTACTAGATAATCAGCTGTCATTCTACCGTGAAACTGATTATAGAGAGTTTAATGAGGGATTATGGGACTCGAAAAAGTGAAGTTAGGAAATGTCGGGCTTATGTGAAAAAGTGAAATTATGTTTTTATGAATTAAAGCCATTCGACCAATGTCAAAAAATCTAACGTCAAAGTAAAGGACCGCGAAAGACCTTTCATACAAGCTGTTACTTGTCATTTAAAATTTTTAAGGGGATGGCCCTGTGGGGCAGAGGGTGAAAGGGGGTGGAGTAGTTTTCGGTTAAAAAGTTGTCCCCCTTGACAAATCTTTTGACGTGTCTCGGCCTTTTTTCTTTTAATCAGTGGTTTTCGATAAATCCATGGTGGGAAGTTTTCAAATGAACACCCTGTATAATAATACTCGTAGGTTGGGTTTTTCTCGAAGAAACGTTGCACCAATAATATCCGTAACTTTAACTTGCGTTATTCTAAGCAAAAAAGTTCATTATAAATTATGTCCGAAAATCAATCGTTTTCGAGGAAAGTGAGTCATAAGTAATTGAATTTCCTCAAACATTTGGCAACGCTGCAAAGCAAGCGCGATACGAGCGCACGACGAATTGTTCACGTTTGTATGATATTTTTGTTGAAAATATGCCTTGAATTCTTGAATACTTTTACGCAATTTTTTGTGGCTAATACTTTTTATTTAATAACGCTTTCTGTAGAGTACATTTACTTTAAAAAAAGTTAAAACTTACCGGTACGTAAGGATACACACCACCAATTCGAACGATTATCAGTCACTTGCTCGAAAAAAGAAAAAAAATCCGTAAAACACGTAAATGTATTAGTAATCACAATAGATGTTCTTCGGTTTCCACTCCAACTTCACGATGTCTTCCGCGACTGTTAAAATTAGGCACTACGCTCCCTGTGTCCAGAAGCCTTTGGGATACTTCTACGAATGTTCTTCTAGCTGGTAGCCTCCGATCAGGAAAACGTTCTTCGAGAATGCGTCTAGCCTCTTCAGAATTGCAATAAGCCTCTCCGTAAATAATATCGTGATACTTGCGTGCCGAAAACATCTCTTTCGTATCAACATACACGCACTGATACAGTAGTACATATTGAATAATAAAATGTGATTTCAATTCTTGCATTAACGTATGCAAGAGACAGTTAATTAATAAATAGATGTATTAATACATTTTACGCTATTAGGCATATGAATTTAAATTATTAATGTGCAAAATTAATTTTTTTCATGACTAAAGAGTAATAAGTTCAGCATTTTTTTGCTCCGAAACCGTTGATTTTCGGATATAGGTTATAATGAACTTTTTTGCTTCAAATAATGCAAGCAATCACCTCTTAAAGTTACGAATACCATTTCCCTAACACGATGTATATATATTACTATTTTAGAATCGTATCAGAGCAAAGAATCAATGACATTTTAATGAATTAAATAAAATGCAATATAGGCGAAATAAATATATTTGTGTTACTCTACTTAATGTGCCACAGAGGGTCATATCACATCAGATCTGTTATAAATACAAATACATAAAAAATAATTATGGAAAATCACTACCTTTCAAGTCGACAGAAAAAAGCATGTTTTGATTTATCATTATAATCACATATCAAGTATTTATCGTAAAAATCTAACACCACTTTTTCCACTTTGAATCCGAATTTCTGGTACAGGAACAAGGCCGGATTGTTTATTGAAACATTTAGCGTAATATCCTTTCCCAGGCTAGTCTGAAACAAACAAAAACATGGCGTCAAGTAGATCGACTCTACACTTTCCACGTCTCCGAAATGACTTCTAGTACAATTTTCCATGAAATGCAGGGGCGTCAAAAAGAAGTGGATTTTGTTGGAAAAACATTAGTGCTCTATTTGGGCGTCCTCTTATTTCCACGCCTTTATCGACGCGCTTACAAATTGATCAGGGTTGCCAAGTATGGCGATTTTTCACTAAATCTGGTGACTTTTTCCCTTTTGTATCCCTTGCAAAAAGCCTATATTTTATTAAATTTATCAAAGAGATCCATCAACCTTCAATTGTTTGTCACGAATCACTGGAATAATATGACTTAGCGCATACGTATTATTTGTTGTTAGGTATGATCGTTTCTTACAATTATTCAGAAAAATAGTGAAAATAAAATAAGAGTGTGTAATGTCAAATTATTTATTCTATTTGAAAAATTATGGTAAACTGAAAAACTTGGTGTTTGTAACTTTTATAAAATCTTTAAACGACTGTAAAAATTCCAGATCGAAAAATAAAAATTGAAATAAAAATGACTCTACATGTCAAGTACTGACAAGAGAGGAGTTATAGAGATCAGAATGTCATTTTCGATCGAAGTAAGTAAAAATATATAGGGTGTCCCATTCAACAATCGAAAGTTGGAGTCGTTTCCGGTCAAACCGGGAGTACGTCAAAGGAAGCGAATATGTCAAGAAATGTAAATTCATCTATAATACGCAAACCCAAAATTAATTTTTTCTATCTTAAATAATAAAAAAGTTGAGGGGGTGAGTCACCTTGGAGAATCACCCGGTATGTACAGAAAACCACGAGATCAAATTTGCTCAGAAATGAAGATTCCAAAGTGGTTTTTATTTTTCTCCAAAAACATTCAACGCAAAACCCTTACAGACGCAACTCGTATAAATAATAAAATTGTTTGTACATCAGAAAATATATAGGAGATTCGTACCAAATTCCATTAAGATATCCACACAGTTATTATAAAATACAGATTTTTTCTGAAAACTTTACCGCTCTGTATCTCAAAAGTTGAGACATTTAGGACATCAGTTCATATGTATTTTTTTTCCTAAAATGGATCCAAAAATCCCCTTGAATATTAGGATCTCATTAAGGAGACGTAACACAAAGATTTTTTATCATATGTATACAGAACTCCCGAAGTTACTAATTTTATACAGTTTCAGCAACATACTGACTTAGTTTCGCTTGGTCCTTAGGCCCAGTCTTTCAATCGCAAGTTAACTTTCTGGTTAGTTGACTTGTAGTTGTCTGCAAATGCTTTTTTTTAATTTTAAGGTTCTCCATGAAGTTTTTCGTAGCTTTTGTATAATAAATTTTATACCTATATTGAGTTTATAATAAAGTTCGACTAATTTTTAATACTCGGAGACTTGTTTTTAATTTGGGAACTATATTGATTATTATGTTTACGATATAATAGCTTGACAACGATTGAAGATGTAAGTTTATTATACAAGGATTACTAAAAACTTCATGGAGAATCTAAAAATTTGAAAAAAATGGGGATTTCCATTTAAAAATTTAAAGTGCAACGCAATATCTTATTTTTGGATCACCCTGTATTGTACGGCTAGAGAATAAAAGACGTCCCCCTAGTAATCATAATTGACGTGTCCGAGCATTTTTCCCAAAATATACCACGAGAGTCGCAAATGGGGGTACGGCCTTTTCGTTGGGCCAGAAAACCGAGAGATCAAATTTGCTCAAAAATGAAGGAAGATTCCAAAAATGGTTTTTATTTAAAGAGAAAACGGTGGCGTACCTTTTATTTCTCCAAAAATATTCAATCCGAAAAACCTGTACGGTCGCCACTTGTAGAAATTATACAATGCATCAGAAAATGTATAGAACAAGTGTGCCAAATTTCATAAAGATATCCACACAGTTATTATAAAATACACATTTTTACGTGAAAACTTTACTACTCTTCTATCTCAAAGGTTAAGACATTTAGGACATAAGTTCATATGCATGTTTTTTCTTAAAATTGGTCCAAGAATCACCTCCTTGAATATTGGCATCTCACTGAGGAAAATCCTGTAGGCGTAGCCTCAAAAATCAAAATACTTGATCATCTGAATACAGAACTCCTGACATCGCTAATTTTATACAGTTTCAAGAGGTGGCTTCCGGCAATATCAGCTGCAAAGCAGCTAGAAACAAAGCTGGAGTAGTTCTCCGCAATGCCTTCCTATGCTGGAGATTGAAATCCCATAAGAAAATGGACGGGGTAGCACCTAAACCAAAACAACTAAACGTAAGGTACAATATGAAGGGGTACTACTCCACAAACTGGTGTTGAAACACCTAGCTTTATAAAGGAAGGTTCAATGAGTGTCCTTGATGAAGATATTCAAATAACGGAGAAAAAACAGAGTTTTTTTCCAACACAATACTCAATCACTGAGACATAAATATATAATACGTGTGAAATTATACAATCAATTTACCATAAGAAAATGATTGAATAGGGTTTGGCCTAGGAATGGGCACTCTGTAATCAATAAAGAGAAATTTAAATTACTGGTAAGTGGTCAAAATATCAACATGCTCGCTTAGAATCACTCCATAAGATAGTCTTTTGTGGAAATATAAAATAAATTATATATTTCAACCAAGCTCACCTGTATCAAATGATATACCATAAACCGGCCGATTCCGCAATTCCTCCATCCCGGTCTCGTGAAACAAAACGACATATAATTTTCCGTGTGACTAACATCAGGCACCAAAAACGCGAATCCAACGATGAGCCTTTTATATAACACGACGCAGCTGAAGTCCGGGTACTTCAAGGAATCCGTCAGATCAATCCCGGGCCAGAAAAACTGGTTACACAGACTGTTGATCGCCGGTATATGTTCAGGCTGGACGTACGTGTAGTCCAAAGGGGCTCTCGGCGGTAGTTCATATTCACTATCGTATTTTGCGTTGACAGTCAGCTGGATTTCGGCCATCAGTTTAAGCCAAGGCGGGAAAATTTCTGTGTCTCGCCGGATGTAGGGTTTAAGATATATTTCGCTGTAAGGTGAGAGAAAGGGTTCTTGACGAATTCCTCCTGTTAACTTCGTGTATAGACTCGTGCCTCTCAAATAGGCTAGCTCTGGAAGTAAAGAAAGCAATAAGTATTTCTTTACCTAAAAGTTTAAGCAAGAAATGTCAGACAGGATACAAAATTTTGTTCATAATTTGGTTCCAAATACAGCAGACGCTCGATAACGTAAACACGGGATAATGAAAACTTGCGCTAATGTAAACACAAACTTCGTTCTGTAGGATCAAACGGAACGCGCGATAACGTAAACAATGTGTACGCTCGATAACGCAAACAACTCTCGGCGCACGGAAACAGCGCGACGGTAAAATGCTGAAGCCTCGAGGATTTATGTCGGGCGTCGGGGAGTCCCCGATTTATGATGTGTAGGGGATTCACCTCTGCGATAAAATACGACAAACTCGGTCAGTCGTATGACCGTTTAGGATACGTTTATACGTACGTATGTATTTCATTTTTGAACTTAAGTGAATACATTGCACGCGATAATATATTTTACGACTATGGCATCCACATCCTATAAAAGAAAGTGTTTAAAGTTGAGTGAGAAAGTGAAAATCATAGACGAAGTTGCACTAGGTGCGGGAGTGACACAGTTAGCAAAAAAATATGGAGTATCGAAAGCAACAATCTGTAAAATTAAGCGTATAAAAACTCAAATTTTACAAAGAACGTGCAATACATTTGGGGGTTCGGGAAAAAGAAAAACTTTAAAAAATGCGAAGGCACCTAAAATGGAAAATTCCCTGTATAAGTATAAAACAACGGGAAAATCATGTCCCAGTTAGTGGCGAAGTACTTAAACAGAGAGCGAGACTGTTAAATGAAAAACTGAAAGAAACTGAAAATTTCGCAGCTAGTGATGGCTGGCAACGATTCAAAACAAGATATGGAATTCGACTGCTGTCTATATCCGGTGAAAAATTATCAGCACAACCACAATTAGTGCAACCATTCAAAGAAAAATTGATGAAAACAATTACCGAGCTAGATTTAAGAATGGAACAAATTTACAACGCAGATGAAAGTGGCCTTTATTGGAAAATGTTACCAGAGAAAACCTATGCTGCATCATTTGAAAAATCTGCCCCGGGAAGAAAGCCGGAGAAACAACGAATAACGTTTCTAGCCTGTACTAATGCTAATGGTTCACACAAAATAAAGCCACTGGTAATTGGGAAAGCAAAAATCCGCGCTCATTTAAAAATGTTAATATCCCTGTTGATTATGACTGTTCAAAAACCGCTTGGATTACTAGCAGTATATTCCTGAAATGGTTCCACAGGTGCTGTGTCCCTCAGGTATGACAATCAATTATCACAAATGCTCTATTCATAATTTGAAGATGTGTTTTCAATTTGTAGGTAAAAGGTTTCCTAAAACAACAGAAGCTTCCAATAAAAGCGTTGTTACTATTGGATAATGCACCAAGTCATCCTCCCGAGAAACAACTGACACCGTTAATTCAACCGATGGACCCGAATATAATAAGACTCACCAAACTATACTATAGGAAGTTTCTACTTTCGTCTGTCTTATCAAAGAATCCTGAAAACTTATCTGAGGCTTTAAAAAAAGTAACATTACGAGAAGCTGTTTTAGATTTACATATGGCCTGGAATGAACTTAACGAGCAAACTATTCAAAAATGTTGGATCTCTTTTGTACCAATAATGAAGATGATGAAGAAGACGATGTCCCCTTAAGCGTAATTAGAGAACGTTTGCGATCCAATAATGATAATGTTATTAGTGTGTCATTGGATGTTGTTGATTTATTGAAAACAGTGAATCCCAACATTGTTTGTACTCCTGCTGATATTAATTAATGGAACGAAGATAAGCAGACGAATGATGCTGATAAGGAGGAGGATATGGACAGTGAGGATGATGAGAACGATCCCATTGAAGTCAGAAGTGTAGTGACTGACGCGCAAGCTATACAAGTTTTTAACCAAGCTTTAGATTGGACTGAAAGAAAAGAAGTTTCATACACGGATATTTTAGTTCTTCGTAAATTACGGGCGCAGGCATTGGAAGACAATGCTAAGCGCAAATTTACGCAGACAAAAATTGTTAATTATTTTTATTCTAATTAAAAAAATACTTATCGCTGTTAGAATATTTGTTTATTTTGTTATAAATAGTATGCATTAATTTGATAAATCAAATATTATATAAATCACGTTCGCTAATGTAAACATTTCGATAATGTGAACCACAATTTTTTACATTATCGAGCGTCTGCTGTACTTCGGAATAAATAAATAAATAATAGTAAGTGCCAAAATACTATACTGTAACGACACCAGAAAATAACTGAAATCGTGCATTTTGTGAGAAATATATAAGCCCAACTCACTATTTAGGGAGGTATTATAATGGCAAAATGGATCATACAGCTTAATATTCTCTGTACGTTCTGTTTCTTGTTCTTTCTTTGTACAAGTCGGATGAGTTTGTAATTTTTCTTCCGGTTCTGTTATTAATTCTATAGGTATGTCAAGCGATGCAGTTCCAGCTTTAAATAGTCTAAAAACATTAGGAATAATTAATATATCATCAGTACAGAGCATAAGCGCTTACTTCTTTGGATTGCTTAACGAATTAGTAGGACCTTTCCTTTTTGTCCGTACAACTTTTTTTACTACTGGTACCTGTAATAATAATAAATAATAATAATAATGATCAAGATTATATTGCCCAATACCACTTAAAAAACAATTCATGTATCGGGTTTTCCAATAGGGACTTGACAACTTTGAACTTTCACACAATTGCCGAACTGTGAATGTCAAAACATTCAGTAAAGAAAACATTTTCATCATGGTGAAGTACAGGAACGAACAAGGCTTACAAATATTTAAAATTTACTACCGAAATTCCGAGTCGGTGACTGCAATTTTAAGAGCGTTAACGCCAATTTTTGGTCGTAGTTCTCGTCTCGGTGGACAAGCAATTTATAGTCTAGTAAACAAATTTGAGTCCACATATTCGCTGCTGGATGTCCCCGTGCGAGTGAGAAAACGGATTGGTCGAAGTGCCGAGAATATTGCTGCCATTCAAGCTTACGTCGCAAATGAACAGAATAATAATAATAAATTTATTTTCCTTCAGACATGCATGAACATGTATAGGTTTCATCAAAAAAATACAATAAGTAATTATGTACAAAGTAAATAAATAAAAACAAACAAATAACATCCAACAACAAACCAGTTAAAATTAGTGATAAACCCCAGAAGCACAAAGCATACAGCATGCGAGACTCAACCTGACCATGATACAACATCAATAGCTGATCCTCTGTGAAAACAGATCTCAGGTTGTTGAATAAATATGCTTGTGAATTCAGTTTTGGTGACAGATAATCGCAATGTCCTTTAAAGTTGAGACATTGGTCTAAGTGGAGCCCTAAAAACTGCTTTTATCACTCTTCCGTTGCCGAACCGTTTAGAACAAGCTGGATCGCTGGTATCGACTTCTGAACGTTATGGAACCTTACTGTGGTCTTCACGCTATTAAGAAGTAACTGATTTTCTTCAAACCAGATATTCATGTTGTACACTAAGGTGTTACATTTATTTATTAAATCAGCCTCGTCTTTGTTTGATATAATGATGGAGGCATCGTCTGCATACAACGTGAATTGTGCTTCAGGGAAACATTGCTCCACGTTATTTATATAACGGGAAAACAGCACTGGCCCCAATATAGATCCTTGTGGTACGCCTATACAGGGTGTCCGCAAAGTTGGGGTTTTCCTTTACATGACGTGTAGTTCTTGAAAACATAAGCAATTTTTCTTAGTACCATATACACCAATGTCTTAAGGGGACCGAGATAAAGGGCTCTGCAACATCAAAAATATCTGAATACCGTCCTGTAGCCGCGACATCACCGACTGGTACAAGGTGACTGGCTCAACCCGACGACACAACTGGGTCGGGGTCAGTGTGTCAGGTCAGTATGCAATCTTCAACCGACGGTTACGGTCACGCGTGTAGAGGTAATCGCGTAGACGAGAATCCCTCAACAAGCACTAGAGACGTGGCTAGAGAAGTGCAAGTATCAAAAACTAAAGTGTGGCAAACGCTACGTGAAGACGGGCTGTATCCAACGTGTACAAGCCCTTCAACCTGACGATTTTCCAGCAAGAGTGCGGTTTTGTGAGTGGTTGTTGCATCAACATGACAATAATCCGGACTTTTTGAATGGGGTGAATAACTTTCGCAACACTCATGTTTGGTCAGTAGAAAATCCGCACGCTGTCCGTCGGGCACATTTTCAACAAACATTTTCGGTGAATGTTTGGGCTGGCATGGTGAACGGTATGCTCATTAGACCATTTATTCTCCCAAATCGATTGGACGGAATGCTATACCTAGACGTTTTACACCACATTTTGCCTTCCTTGTTAGAAGATATGCCATTAAGTGTAAGACAATCAATGTGGTTTCTGCGTCTGCTCGGTAGCACATCAGCTGATTTCATTTTCTGTTGGAGCGGTATGATTTCGGGCAGAGACGTACTTAGCCTTCTCGTCAACTGAAGAGTGAGTACTTTTTTCTTTATTTTTTTTTACTTGGTCGCCCTCGTTTCACTACAGATTACCTTTGTTATTTCAAGGGTAGTTGTTTCTGAAAAGGAAAACTCCAACTTTGCGGAAACCCTGTATTTATGTTAACCATACCCGATTTGACCTGCTTCAGTTGACCAGCGTTGTTGTGTGTTATTGCCACGTATTATGACCTATTCTGTAAGTACGATTTTATCCACAGAGAGGCTGAACCACCAATTCTATAGTCGATTCCACGGCGATCTCATCACTTGGCCATCGATCAGACAACACTATGGCGAATTTTGCAAAGATATGGCCTGCGCCCTTATACGACCAAGTTAACTCAAGAACTAAAGCCGTTCAATCATTTTTTTCATCACAAAATCATCTTCAGTGATGGGGCGCATTTTTTGGCTAAATGGCTTCGTCAACAAACAGAACACGCTTTATTGGTCAGGTGAAAACCCGCATGTGCTTCAAGATACACCACTTCATCCACACAAAATAAATGTATGGTGTGGTTTTCAAGCCGGTTGTGTCATTGGGCCGTTTCTTTTTTTTTCATTGATGAAAATAACCGTAATTTTTTGGTCAATTGGATGGATTAGACATTAAAGACATGTGGTTTCAACAAGACGGTGCCACAAGCCACACAGCGGGTGAAACCATCGACATATTGAAATCAAAATTCGGTGAACGTGTTAATAGAGAAATGGGCTTGTCAAACGGCCGTCTAGATCATCCGCAAACAATATATTGCATTCCAGTGAAGTGCATAGGACATTAACATATAACAACAATGACAGAGGACCCCAATTGTACCCCTGTGGTACTCCACTAGTAGAAATAGTGAAAAATGTACAGTGTAATTTTTCCTAAAATTTTATAAGAAATGAAAATATTTTGTATTCGCATTTGACTGCTGCGGACAAAAGCCACAACTCCCCCGTATTTTTCTCAGATTGGCGTGCACCTTGTAATCTGAAAGGCTAAGATGGTTAGTTGAGGCAGAATTGGACTACAACTTAAGTCTAATCATGTAGGTATATAAAAACAATATATCACCTTTTCATAATCATCCTTTATGTCAACCTGGGTTGTATTGACAATGAAGGTTTGTAAATATTCTTGATCATCCACACATAAAGTTAATACTTTACCGAACAATTCTGCATCTGATGGAACTTTGAGTTTTTTACTTTTCAGAACTCCTTTTTCATTAATCATCTCAGCATCTAAAAATGAAAGAAGAGTATAAACTGTGCACGTAATAATACAAAAAGTGGGTGCAATAAGCATCATAATTTCGAACATCTTTAAACAAGCTGTTCTAGTTGGACAGTCATTTCACATTGCATGAATCTGTTTCAAATGTAACAAAACTAAAAGTTACTATTCATATCACTAATATCAATAGAGAAAGCAGCATTGTATAATAAACAAAAGCAAAAGTGATGTTCACTCACGTATGTGTGTAATAACATCTGGACTTAAACTAGTATATTTCAGAGTCCACCAGGCTGGCTCATTGAATATGGATGTACCGGATACGAAAATAAATGGGTTGAAGTGTGACAGTGTTCCAGCAATCGTTCCCCTCCACTTTTTCTTCATTTTTGTATCAGGTGGGAATATTATATCCCAATTTTTATCGATAAATGAAGCAACATGATGGCGCCAATGGAAGAATCCCCTGCGAGCCAGACCTGGCCTTTTCTCTCTAAGATGATATAGCACAAGAACTATAATCTGCATCCTAAAAACAGAGTACAACTTTGGAACTATTGTAATAGCAAGAAATCTCAGTTGACATGATATTTGGATGGTCGTTCAAAATAATAATCTGTCACAGCTGCTTCTGTATTTACTATATATACTTCGGAAAGGTTAGTGTCCCATAGCCCTATAGCCAGTAGATACAAAATATTTTTTAATGATCCAAATAATATAAAAGTTAATCATAAAGGTAAAGCAAGAGTTCAAGTTAATGTTAGTTTTTTTTTTGAAATAATTTATTTAAACACAATAATACAAAAAGTATAACCAGTTTTAACAATAATTCCCTAATCAGTGTTTGCAAACACTGGCCCCGAGAATAACAAGACAATAATTAATATCTATGAACTACAGGTACACTGCAATGTTGCTCATAATTTCAACAAATAAATTCATTAACATTTTTACAATCTTTCTAGTTGACTAGAGTTCTTGTAAAAATATAAGGAAATAAATCTAAAAAGCTAGTAAATAAGGTTAATGACAAGAGATTCTGAATTTTAATGAACCCTGACCATTTGCTTGCCATTTCTAAAAAACGAACGCATTGTTGTTAGATGCCCATTGTAGATATTTTAAAGATTGGGCTTAAGATAATAGCATCTTAGAAAGCTGGAGGTAGTTTGAGTTTCCTGACTATCCCTAGTGACACCTTTTGCTTTACACACCATTTCAAGATATCAATACATTGTATATGATCACCTATTAAGTT
Organism: Acanthoscelides obtectus; assembly: GCA_963669975.1. Lineage (NCBI taxonomy): Eukaryota > Metazoa > Arthropoda > Insecta > Coleoptera > Chrysomelidae > Acanthoscelides > Acanthoscelides obtectus. The sequence goes on along the minus strand of CAVLJG010000006.1, from coordinate 104,706,663 downwards.
TGAAAGAAGCAATAGAAGGCTCAGATTTTAATAACTCTTTAAAGAGATGACTCCTTTTATTCACCAAACTGTTTTAGTTGTACTTAAAGCTCCACTGACATTTGAAGGCCCTTGATAATACTGGTTTTTTGTGGGTATATTATGAGATAAGAGAAAATTGGGAATTTTAGTGGGAATGTATAGGTAGGAGTTTAGAATACGTGTGTGACTTACCAAGAGGTTTTATTCCTAATAAACACCTCAACACCACTCGCAGAACACTCTGTGCATTTGTAAGTGAAAAATACATCTCCATGTAAGCCTCCTGGTACAGATCCTCTCTTTAAACATCGTAAATGCACCATTTGATTACATTCAAAACATTGCAATCCCTCATCTTTGCATGGTTTTATTTCATCCATGCAATACTTGCACACTTTGTTCTGATCAAATATATTCATTATAAACTACTTTTCGTTTATCTATGACTATGGCTATCTAATAATCTTAAAATTGTACATTATTATTTAATTTGTTGTAAAACCTGTGCTATTTGCAAGCAAAACAAAAAATATAACCTACAAACTCGAATATAACCTCTAATTTTGTTAAAGAAGTGTTGCCAACATCAAGGTATTGACTGCTGTAGCTGTGTTCACACGAGCAATTAGTGAACGTTTGGTCAAGGTGTCGCTTAGATCAGCCTGTTTACATCACATCTCGTTTCAAAGATGGAGATCTAAAATCGGAAATCTGTGTATTATGTAATTATGTGCCGTTATAGATGCCGAAACTTTTCAAGCATGTATACGCACATTTGAACATTATAACGTCATAGAAAACTTTCTTACATAAAATAAACCTACGATTCTAACGGTGCGGTGTCCACTTTCGGTCTCGTTCCTGTGAGGCATATAAAAGCATTTTTTTGTGAGTCCACGGTGTAGCACAGTGCACTACCGGGAAGCGATACTCAAATTTTCGCGAAGAACGGGAATAGGGGAAGACGGATGTGACGTCATCCAAATGTCAAAAAATCACGTGGTACGGGTAACTTAACGTCTGTGAGGTACTAGCGGGTGACAGGTCTTATGTCAACGTCATTTAAAAAACAAAAATGTCAATTGAAAATTTATCTTCGCAGTGCCGGAAAAATCCTTTAATAAGAGATGCGGTCACATACGATCCTGCATCCATTCACAAAAACAAAAGACCTAGATTAGCACTTCTTTAACAATCTGATCATCTAAAACTATGATTTATTCTTTATTTCTTTACAATTCTGAAGCGTGTGTGTGCTGTTGATGATGTTTACATTGACCGGGAGCAGACGCGCGGAGTGGGAGATGGAAAGGAGCGTGGCTGTACTACCCGGCTGTCCCGTAACGCGTAGACATTCGATATTCCGCTTCGCCGACAGTTGCGGAGAGACTGAAGCCTGCAACCTGCAAGTGCTGTACCTCGCTGCGGCAAAACGGTACGGCCGGGTATTACAGCCACGCCCCTTTGCAACTCCCACTCCGCGCGTCTGCTCACCAAGCGACTCGATGTTTACGTTGACCGGTAGCACTCACACGCTTCAGTCTCTCGGCAACTGTCGGCGCAACAGAAGGTCTAGGCGTTCGCAGCTCCGTGAGGAGCTCTATTCGGTTTAGCTACTTTTTTTCAGTAGTGGTGTTCACTATAGGGTTCTCGATCCTCTCTTAGTGGTGCCTTGGTGTTGTGACGTGGATGTCAAGTGTTTCCAAAGTGGAAATTAGGTCTACTTCCAACTCTTCTGAGGGAAACACGATATCTGTGCAGGAAACTAGGTGAACTTTGCATACTCATCTAGTTGTGTGTTACGGTTGACATCCTATGTTTTTTTTAAATAAATTGCTTACGTTGCATTCACTGAGAGGTTAGTCATAGGTATATCTCAATGGCCAGATCAATATTAGTCAAAGAATCACTTCCCAAGCGACTCATTTTCACTACATAAGCTGACTAGCACTGTTTAGAAACAATATTACAAAAGTCCGCTTAGCGACGTTTTCTGCTGTCCTAGTTTTCTAGGGTTTTCCTCGCCCAAGTGCGAATGCAGTCACTAAAATCCATATTCCCCTACTAAATAGTAGAGAAAATGAAAATCGTACTTCTCCTATAAATGATCATGTAATTTTAGATCAAATACTTAAAAAAATTATTTATTTAATGTTTTCTTTTCCAATTGTTGCAAGAAGTCCCCCTATTCAAAAAGTAAGTGTTCAGAGACATTTAACATTCCGCCGCATAGAGGCCAGGTGACGCAAAATGTAAATAACAGCTTTTCTGAGTTTTTTTGCAAACATTGCTACGCCTCAAATTTTATATATCTCCATTGGTATCTTTCAATGTTTTAATCAAGGCTTATTTTTTTATATAACATTCTAGCAACATAACAGAGGTAACAGAATTGTCCTATGATCAGGCGGCGCAGCAATTTAGGTGACAAGAATGACAAGGTCAACTGCTAAAACGTATGTCTATCCCGGGGTAACGATGGAGTCATATAGTACGGCAAAGTGGCAGTTTTCCAATCATCATTTGTATTTTAAAGCGGTGTGCAACGATTTCGAGAAAAATTTCCCTACGGATAGTTTACTAGAGTATATGTTAATACTTGTCTTGCGTGGCCATGTTATTTTTACTCGGACTAATCGGATTCTAACAAGACAGCTAAGTTTATCGAGGATCTTAAAGCTAACATTTTGGGCAACATGCGTCATCTAACTATAAGGCGGTGTAACTGGAATGCACGTGGAAGATTTCAACGTAACTTGCCGCGATCTTAAAATCCTAATTCTCAAGGTTTTTCGTCATCTTTTGTGTGCTTTGTTGGTTTCCAATATTATTCAAAATTTCTGCTTGCAACTCCTCTGAAATGTGGAAATTGGAGTTATTTACGTACATGATGACAGCAGCAGAGAGATACTTAGATATGAGAGATATGCCACATTTTATGGGCTTAACCTCCTATCTCTTCTTGAAATTCGTTCGTCAAGTGTTATGGGAACAAAGCTTAATCCAACCGACGTCAGGGCCGACAATATAAAATCCATAGATAAAAATTTACCAAACTTCATTTTACAAAACAAAACTTAAACTCTAATCAGCTGTTAGATTCCCTGATGATCTCCTATTTGGGTGGACAAGTTTTGTGCAAGTTTACATAAGGGCTCTTTATTCAAGATGAATGCAACAACTAGAGTGAGCTACTATATCGACAAATATGGTGTGTTTCACAGAATATTCAGAAATCAAGATGTTCCTGTTGCAACCATTCCACAAAGAATCCTTAAAGACGAGATACCAAAACCGAGCGCAACTTGGTTGAGGCTGATCATGATGTTCTGGAATGCAAGAGTGATGAAGACAGCTTTTAGATTTGGAGTTGCTGCTATCATAATGAATCAGTATGAACGTCTCGGCTTTGCTGCTCTTCTGTTGTGTTTTGCTATATGATATTTCCATTAGGTAAAGGTGGTCTAATCATATTTAACGGATGTAGATTCTGCAGAGTGTAGGTGAATATAACTTTGTACATTTGAATAAGTGACAAAAGTGTATTGATCCAGTTCTTTTGAGCTATGCCTTCATCGAAAGTTCAATATTATATGGAAACAAAGCATATGAACTGCTTGTAAACATAGGATAGGGTGTGAATACATAAGAATGAATTAAAAAAATGTGTCTGGTAACATATTACCAAATATCAGCAGAAACTATCACTAGAAGCATGTAATTTCAAATCAGAAAGCAGCACATTGAGTTCAATTTACATAAATAGTACAAAACTATTTCATCTGTAATATTTAGTAATGATACTAACAAAAAATTATAATTAATGAGTCACCACTGTTTCTTTTGTGTCTATCCAGCAATGAAATAAATTATTATTATTTTATTATGACTGGAGGACCTTCTGACAGTATTCAAATGACAAGAATTGTATTTTGTGTATGTGTGTATCTTCCTTTTTATCTGTTCTCCTCTTTGATATAAATCAATCCGAGACCATATGTGACCCTAGTACATTTTTGTAGGGGTCGAGTAGACACATTTCAAAATTATTGCTTATATCAAGCAAGAAAAGGAGATTACTGGATGAATATCAAATTACTAGTAATGCCAAAGCACTCTACATTTGAGGCACTTTCTATAAAGGCAAGCTGCATAGTGTTGAACAATGATTTGTTTTGTTTTTTGGTCTATTCTTTAGATGCAGACGTGAGTATGAAGACATACTTTAATGAGCAAATTGTTAGATGTATATAGTTCATCTGTGTTACAAGTATATAATGATATATGTTGATTTTTTTATGTCAGTAAAGTTTTGTATCCTGTAGACCTAAAAGAAAAAATTAGCAAACTTCCTCATAATCAACATAGTTTCATCAAAGAAGTGTTCAAGCCTCAGTTAATGATATTGTGATACTATATGCAAAGCAATATCAGAAGACATGTGAGCAGTGTCTTAGGACCGTATAGTCAGTCATTTCTACAATTATTATAGGATGCTTTTATGGCCTCCTTGATATAAATCAAATTTAAGTGAATAACTAAATGAAAATGGTTTTTACCATTTTGGATTGGTATTTACCGATCTGTTCACGTGAGTGTGGTTATAAGATCCGTGACGTCATGAATCAGCTGTTATATGTCATATACTCGAAATCACGAAAGATGACGGTTACGTCATCATTTTCGTCTGTAGTAAAGACAAAACGACAGCGATTTGTGAATATTTTTAATGAAGTTTCAAATATGTTAGACAGAGAAAAAACAAAGGTATCACATTAAACCATGAAATAAAAATAATCAGTGAATAAACTAACTTGGTTAAATCATAATATAAATGAATGATATCGTGATTTCATCATCGACGTACATCCATTGATTAGTTCAGTACAATTTATGGTAACAGTCATCTTTCGTGACCCAACTCAGGAGTAGTTTTATACAGGGTGTCCCAAAAGTCGACGTCAAGCCGAAACCGGGTGATAGGCAAAGTCATAACAGCTATCAGAAAAATATTTAAAAAAATTTTATGTATGTGTTTTGAAAATTATAGGTCTTTGAAAAAGATATAGAAATTTCACACCCTACGGCAGTCTGCCAACTCCTGTTACTACAAATATTAACTTTTTTTGGATTTTATTTTTACAATGTAATGATGAATAATGCATCTTCAAACTGGTGTCGCAACCTAACTGCCAACTTTTCTCGTTCAGGAAAAATTGCCACTTATTTCCCAACCAAGTATTCCAAAGTAAAACTTTGCTCAACTTTAACTGGCTGTAGTGGAAAAAAGTGTACTACGAGAGTTTGGCAAGCAACCTTAAAAGTTGGCGCATTTAATAACGATTCCAAAATGGTATAACACTTAGAAGATTACTCGTTAACTTATGCACAATTTTTACTTGAAAAAAAACTGATGAAAATTTTTCAAAATTTCCTAATTAAACAGCGATTATGAAAACGCACAAGGACCCTTAAGGATAACTGTTTGCACAACAGTGGGCGTCAAAATGCTGCTGATGATGATTTACCTTTACAGCAAATGCTCAAACTGTTTTCCTTCAGCCGCAATACACGCTCGACATCTTCTTAAAAAAGATCGGGTTATTAAACGAGCGAATCCACGGTTATTAACAAACTCAGCTGCTTCCAATAGTCTTTGCCGTAGCTCAGCTACATTTTGAGTGGGCTTGAAATACACTTTTTCTTTTACAGTTCCCCAGTAAAAAGGATTCAAATCAGGTGATCAGGCTGACCACGGTATTGTACCAGACCGCCTTATCCATCTGCCTGGAAAGTTTTGATGTGGTATGGATGAAGCACATCACTTACTTGCTATTGCACACTTTGATACCGATCAGTACTCCTTCGTTTACTGCGCATCTTTACATGTTCGTGCTTGTTGATTTCGTACTGTTACTAATCTTGGATTCGTGAACTGGACTGTTGATCGCTTGTGATTTGGATTTGGACTGTTTAATTGCTCTTCAAAACAACATTTGCTTTCCTTAGACTATATTTGATAGTGTGATTGTGCAGTGCCGCTATGTCCGTGTACACCGTACGAGAATATGCTAACCTGCACCTCATGTATGGGGAATGCAGATGCAACGCTAGTGCTGCAGCGAGACTTTACTGTGAGAGGTACCCGAATGCAGCTCGTCATCTAGATCATCGAGTGTTCACAAATGTACACCGCTTACTGTTCTCAAAGGGACAACTACAGAACCAATCACACGGTGAGGGAAGATCTTTTCTTCCTTACGAAGACGTGGTGCTAGGAGCTGTCGAAGAAGACCCGAGTACTTCAGTGCGTGCAATAGAACTAAAAACAGGTGTGCCCAAAAGTACAGCCCATAGAATCTTGCAAAAAAACGTGCTCCATCCATACCACGTACAGCGTGTTCAAGCTCTTCTGCCCCGGGATTATGAGCCCCGAGTTGCTTTTTGTCGCACAATGTTAGAAAGACACAGGGAAGATCCACGGTTCATTGAAAAAAATGGTCAGATGAGACCACATTTAAGAAAGATGGGTACATGAACTTGCATAACTTACACGAGTGGCACCTAGCAAACCCACATTTGATGAGAGAAGATAAATCTCAATATCGCTTCAAGATAAACCATTTTACAGGAATTTTAAATGGTAAAATAATCGGTCCGTTTGAGTTCCCAGAGACTTTGACTGCTGAGGTTTATTTAGGTTTTTTGCAAAATCATTTAGAAAATTTATTGTAGGACGTGCCACTGAGTATTTACAGGGACATGTGGTTTCAGCATGATGGCTGCCCAGCGCACTATGCACTCTCAGTGAGATAGTATCTCGATAAAAACTTTCCAGGCAGATGGATAGGGCGGTCTGGTACAATACCGTGGCCAGCCAGATCACCAGATTTGAATCCGTTAGATTTTTTTACTGGGGAACTGTAAAAGAAAAAGCCGATTCAAAATGTAGCTGAGCTACGGCAAAGACTATTGGAAGCAGTTGAGTTTGTTAATAACCGTGGATTCGCTCGTTTAATAACCCGATCTTTTTTAAGAAGATGTCGAGCGTGTATTGCGGCTGAAGGAAAACAGTTTGAGCATTTGCCGTAAAGGTAAATCATCATCAGCAGCATTTTGACGCCCACTGTTGTGCAAACAGTTATCCTTAAGGGTCCTTGTGCGTTTTCGTAATCGCTGTTTAATTAGGAAATTTGGACAAATTTTCATCAGTTTTTCTTCAAATAAAAATTGTGCATAAGTTAACGAGTAATCTTCTAAGTATTATACCATTTTGGAATCCTTATTAAATGCGCCAACTTTTAAGGTTACTTGCCAAACTCTCGTAGTACATTTTTTTCCAGTACAGCCAGTTAAAGTTGAGCAAAGTTTTACTTGGTTGGGAAATAAGTGGCAATTTTTCCTGAACGATAAAAGTTAGCAGTAAGGTTGAGACACCAGTTTGAAGTCCTATAATTTTCAAAACATATACATAAAATTTTTTTAAATATTTTTCTGATAGCTGTTATGACTTTGCCTATCACCCGGTTTCGGCTTGACGTCGACTTCTGGGACACCCTGTATATCTGGTTATTATTTGAAATGTGACAAGTTGGAATTTTGCCGGGTATTGGATATTTTTATTGTACTTCAGCTTCATTTTTGAGAAACTTGATACAGGCTGACTTCACTTTTAGCATAAAGTAGAGCACCTTATTAGTTATAATCATTACTGTTGTTAGGGACGCTTTAAATCTAGTTCCTAAGCTTAACAAAGTATCCTGTGTAGCCATATTCCACAAGAATACTAAAATATGGCCATATAAACTCACTGGATGATGTCCACCTGTATACGGTTTTGTTAATATCTTTTTTCATCGCTTTTTACTATCATCTCTGCTAAATCAATAAATGTTTTCTTTGACATGCGGAAAAGTTTAGAGAATTGAAAGTTATCATTGCTACAAAGCCTTGGTTCTATCATTAAACACTTTTTTTATGAAAAAAAAAGCATCTCTCCCATTAATATTATGAAAGGTTTTTTTTAAGCTTTCCATACATCGTTGTAGACGAAAAAGCACCGATTATTGAGTGATGATAAAAAGAATCAGAAATTATATACGCGTTTTTCTAAAATAAACAACAAAACCGCGGTTAAAACCATCTTGAACCATATTATAACCGCGGTACATATCATAGAAATTTTGGTTATTCGCTTGGATTTTGGCTTTTTAAGAAAGAAAACTTGTTTCTTATCTGTTTTATGAACCTGAAATTTCTTAAGATTCAAAAAGAAAACATAACCTTATAATAATAGAGTGCTGACATTGATCCGGAACAGTAGAAATCTGAAGAGAGAATACTATAACAATCAAGGAGGCCATAAAGGCGTCTTACAATTATAGGAACGACTGAGGTGTGCCAGGCGTGGCGATTTTTCGCCAACGCAGCGATTTGACGGCTTCAAATGGTGACTATACCCTATTTCACGAGTATCCATCACGCAGCTGAGTAGCAAGTTACATTTTTGTGTAATAGTCTGCGACGTTGGCCATGATGAATCGGGTGTAAATCTAGTAAAACGGGTATGTAGCGTTGTGCTTTTTGTATGCAAATGAAATTTTCTAAATAAACTGGCTGTTAGCAAGTACAAAATGAATCTGTAGCGAACAAAAAACCAAAACAAAATACGGCTCTGACTACCTGACGTTGACGGATCCCTCAGAATTATGTGTCCTGTGCTAATTTGGGGAATGTCGAGATATTACTAGATAATCAGCTGTCATTCTACCCTGATGGATACTCGTGAAATAAGGTTTAAAATTTATAGTTTGGCGACTGGCTACGTTAGTGACGCCCAGTATTCAGCAAATTTGCGATATCTGGCGATTTTTAACATTTTGTAATCAATTCTTGCTGATATGTGTATGGATTAATAAAACATGAAGCGAGGACCAGCGGAAGTTCTGTGCTCTAAGCACAACGGCGTTTATGGTCAAATGTCGTGTTCCAATCATATGAATGACAGCTCATCCTAACAGTTTTGACACAGTGTTGCTAAATACGATTATTGCACTTTCTGTACGCTAACTGGGAGAGAGAGTCACGCAGATCACTAGGACAAAGTAAATACTCTCTTCAATTTTCATTTGTCGATAACTCCCCCAACATCCCTCTTACACAGTTGTCGCAAGAACAGCCCCCTTCAAAGTTAAAGTATTGACCACTTCACCACCGCTCTTGTTATCATCAACTTCGATATGCTCATACATTACAACACTGATATTAATCAAATCAAGTGTTGTTTTGTGATATTGATATAAATGTATATATACGAGTCTGTCTTATATTTTCCCATTTTATAAATACATGTACCATATTTACATAAGGTATGTGTCGTGTGCCATTGTAAGTTGCTATATGATATTTATATTAAGCTGTAAACTGTGATTTATCATTTAATTGATGTAGATCAGTTATTAGTATTTGTGTATATCCATTGTTTAGTTCCAATTCGAATAAATATAATTTAATAAGACACTTTTAGTGCTTTGGGCCAAGGCGGTTTCTTGTCTGAAAATAAAAAAGTTCTAAACTCTTTTTACAGATAAACACGCTAATTCTTGAATATTACATATCTCAAGCACTATTATATCGATTTTGGTGAAATTTTTCATAATAACAATGTTACTGGCAGGACGGTTCAAAAACCCAGGGCCGGACTCGATTTTTTTCATGTTCTTATCAATATCGACACCTTTTTAGTTGAATAATAATATATTTGACTATGTACAAAAAGCCAGTGAATGGGTCTTGTCCATTAGCAAAATAGATTGGTTGTCCTTCTCTTGGTTTTTTAATTTTTTTTATTCAAATGTTTCTTTTCTATATGTTTATGTGACACAAAGTTAAAATCTTGCAAATGCTTCCAGCTTGATTTCATCAATATTGTACAAAATAGTGCTTAAAATTGATCAATATGTTTTGGGAAATCAAGATTCCATTCCATCCAAGTGAATTTAGAATTTTTGTATTTTCAGATATGAAAATGTATCAGTCCATACTACCTACCGTTCCACTATATCCATTTAAACACCCCAAATACCACTTCGTAATAATGGCTATGTTTACAACATACCTAGCCAGAGCAATAACAACAATTGATGTTGGTCAAACGCGCTCATCAAAATGGCGACAAATGCTCAAGCTCTATCATGAACTTATCATTAGGAAGAAATATTCTAACGATACTAACAACAAAATTTACTGTCCTCAAAGTTGTAGGGAAAAATCTCCTGACCTATTCGTTCCACGAAATGCTTGCATGTCATTCACCAACACGACGTATATATATATATATATAGGTGAAAATAAAGCTTCCGCCTTTAGTTGGGTACTTCGACAAAATTCAAGCAATGAGGACTCTATACTTTATTAGTCTCTAGCTTTCAATGGACTATGCCATCATCATCAGGAGCTGCAATAACATTGAGAAGAAATAGCAACTTTTTTTTTTTATACTCCAACTACCACGAAGGCCTAAGGCCTAAGCACCCATTGGGTACCGTGGGGATATAGGGGGATACATGGGAAGGGGGGACGCCACACGGACTCTGGCGAGGGAACACGTGTGCATGCAACATGCACACATTCTGGCTCCGCCTACGAGATCCGCCGGGTGGTACCTCCGCGTTCGACAGTCAGAGACCATCTACCACCTACGGATAGAAGGAAGGAACTATTGTGCAAAATGATTTTAAATTACTTACAATAGTATGCGAGATTGTTGCTAAATGTTATTAAAGGTTAAGTTGAGGGAAACATTCAGTAGCCTGGTGAAAGCTGGATCCATGGTACATTCGTCAAAATTAGTATAAAATACACACAGCTGTATCTCAGGAACAGATCAAAACGGATTAAAAATATTTTTATAAGGCTTATACTTATTCCTTAATTATTTAAGATTATTTGTTTTGTATGAGACATCGTACCTAATCAATAATCTTGGTTAAAGTATGCTACCCGCCCGCAATGTCTGACTTTTGTGATTATTGAAGCAGAACAAATTTTGTCTTACCCAATTTTATAAAAACTGATTAATCAAAATTCATCAAAAAATATAAAAAAAAACATTGTGGACTACAACATTAAAATGTTCATGGAACAACCTGTACCTTATTTATTCCAGTGTCTGCCGAAAGAGCGTATGCCAAAGCCACCATAGGGTGGCCTGAGGCGAGCTTCACAGCGCCATCCAGAAAAAGTTTGATACAACAAAAAAATATTACTGTAATAAAAGCACTTTTTAATAATTTGTTTTTAATGTCTTTTAATGCCGCACTAAAGTCCTTTCGAACGTATTAAAGAGTCGTCTTTAAGACGCACAGTTTTTGAAACAAACGTCGTCTTCGCAATGTCTTACAGCATTCACAAGACGTCTTTACGACGTCTCTGATATCTCAAAATGACGTCTTTAAAACGTCTTTAAGATATAGTTGTGCTATTTGGGCATTTGTGGTCTTAAGGCCCTATCGTCACTCGTTTCTACAATTGTAGGTCGGCTTTATGGCCTCTTTGATTTTAATAGTTTTATACTCTTCCGTGTCAGCCCTCTGTTTTGAGGTTATGTTACAAATATCCTGAATATAACCTGAAATTTCCTACAATTCAAGAAGAAAACTTAGCTTAGCAATAGGAGAGCGCTGACACTGACACGGATCAGTTAAAATCTAAAGCCTTTCTGAAGGAAAGAATAGGCTATGAAAATCAAGGAGGCATTAAAGGCGTCCTACAATAATTTTAGGAACGACTGACGATACGGTCCTCAGTTAATTAATAGTCAAATAATGTAAAAATGCAGCTTTATTCATAATAAACCAAATAATAGTAACAGTTGAAACGTTTAAAACAATAAAGATTATATGTATATCTAATAGTTGACCAAGAGTGTTAGCGATGCGCGCAATTCAAAGGAGGCACTTCTCTACATTTTATGTATATTTACACTGTATTTTCTCTTAACAACAGAAGTACAACTACAAGGGGTTTGTTCCATTTAACAATCAAACAAAACGTGAACATTGTTCGGTAAACACAAGACTGTTTCGTTTACTTACAGATGTTGGCCAATGAATCTCTTTTCTTTTTTTTGGTTGCTTGTTCGTCGACCAAGAAATAAGCGAAATTAGTTAATAATTCCGTACGCACTTTGAGCTTATATAAAAGGCTAAGGCTAGCCCTGCAGTCATGTGCCTTAGCAAAAATTTCTCATTTCCATTATTTTGCATAAATCACTTCCATTTAACGTCCTTCGAGATAATTTTCTGATAACGACTTTTATGACACAATTTATTCATTACAGATTCTCAAAATTTCTTATGCTTTATTTCTTGGATCGACAAGAAGGTAGAAGTAGTCCGAAATAGTATGGATCTTATATGGTTAAGGTAGGCTTTCATTAAGGCAATTGTATCTTTTCGTTCAATATCTCTTTATCTTTGCATGCATTATAGCACTTTTCCACAGGGTGTTTAGTGGTTTGTATAATCCTGCATCTCGTACAGACACTCAAAATCTCGTAGATGTACGAGACTTCTCGTACGTCTGGCAACCCTGGATCGTAGCGAGTACCAGTTACTGACATGTGCACTGTATCTGAGGTCATAGTACGAGACCTTTTCGCTTGAATCAGCAGGTATTTGTTTTTTTTATAAAACTTGATTTTTACGAATGATAAATAATAGTAGCAGTAGCAGTGTGTTACCTGCAGTTTCATCGGCCAGACTACTAAGAAAGCTTTTATATGGCGGATCTGTCAAATTACAGCGTTGCCAGATGAGTTGGACATAATTTTGCCGGAACAAGCACAAAAATCCCTACTTTCTCAAAAAAAATCCCCAAATCACAGTTGATCAGTGGGGTAGGTTTGGTTTAAAGAGCGGAGGATGCTTTTGATCCGCGAAACGTGTGACATTCTCCAAAACTTTATATCCACAAAAAATTCCACAAGTAGAAATCCCCGAAATTTGGGGCAAAATCCCTCAACATGGCAACCCTGTCAGAGCACCACTGGTACTCAAGGCATCAAGTTTCGGTGTGGTTTTTGTAGCATGACAACGTTGCCATAGTTTCTCTTGGTAAAAGGCTCCATGGTGTTCGTCAATCTTACCAAAAATCGGGTAAGTTGAAGAGCAAAAATGCAAAAACCGATAAATCCACTTTTTACGATTTTTGAGTTAGCCATGGAATTCGGTTAATTTCGATATGCTCTATCCGTTTTTGGATGCAGATATGAGCAAAATCCGCTAAATCCTCATGAAAAATGGAATATCAAAAAGTTTTAAATTTGACGGTGATTTTTCTCTAGAGGTATTTGCCGTTTTTCTCAGAACTACAAAAAAATGGATTTACCGGTTTCTGCTCTTCAGTTGGTGTCCCTGACAGTGGATCGACAACTTTTTGACAATACACGCCAGTATAAAATCAGTGGAGGCCTGTTTCGGTACAAAATTGTTGCAAAACATTGAGACTAACTTTGTTAAAGTATTATCGAAATTCCCATATCTTGGTTTCAAAGCCAGTTGCATGTTGCTCTTGAGTTATGAACAATGTTCAACGTCAAATTGATTTTATACTCAACATAATGATACTATTCACCTTTACAACATTCATATTTCTGCGACATTCTTGAAAGACCGGAATGTCAAATTTCAAAACATCGTTTTCCAAACCACACAAATAACCGAAGACTGGAAATAAAAATAAAGTAATCAAAATTAAGTATAAATTATACAGTAATTCTTTATATGTGAAAGCTCTCGTTCACGAAAGCCGTATAGTATTTTGCTTCGAACAATGTAACAGCGTGAGCACTTTTGGTAAAACGTACAACAAGACTTCACAGAAACTGCAAGTTTTTTAGTCCTAGTTGATTACATATCTATTATTTTACAACTAAAATTGCAGGGACCTTCGTTCTCAAGCAGATGTGCGTACAACATAAAGTAAAATTCTGAAGCATACAAAGCAATGAAATAACATACAAACTACGTATCTGACATTGACCTTGAATCTTCATCAGTCTCTAACTTATTTCTTCATAGAGAATATATGAATTATTTTTGACTGCAAACCCATCGAGTATATAGATCCAATAAGAAACGGAATGACAATATAATTTTAAAAAATCGTTTATTTAGAAAAGTGTATGGCATTTCAGTTTGAATCTGAGGCTTAATGCCTCCTTGTCTTACCATATATAGAAAGAAAGTAGATTCAGGTGTGCATCGACAGCGCTGCAAAACATTCACTTTTCCCGTAAATGTTGTGGCACTACGTCTGAAATTTTACCTTCACGATGCTCAACTGTTCAGTAGACTTTATGGATGATAAGGATAACAAAACATTTTTCCTTCTTTTTTCCCGAAGGTCCCCAGCTAAATAATTCTATTTTCAATAATCCTACACTTTATATTGTAACAAAGCATTATAATCGTTTCAGTCTATACTAAGATTTCATCATGGCAAGAGTGTGAAACCTATAAACTCAAAATGATAATATAATTGATATTTTTGTCTTATAACCTATAGTTATAAATACATACTAATAATGTTGCTCTGTGACAAACAAAATAAAACCTTCATTTAGTATTCATATAAATATCACTCTATATTTATTCCTAGTATGTTACATTATGCAGTTATTTAAAATAAATAAAACTATTTATAAAAACTTATCGCTATCATCACTTCTTCACAGATGCAACATTGCCAAGATAGGTGTGTGCTATGCAACATTCACTGCGATTAAAAAATCATTTCATGTCTTACTGCGTGAAAATAGGGATACCCTTAAGGTGGAGTTTTCAAATTAACAGTTCTCTTTCCATACATTATGTCACGTTTTTACAATTATCAGTTTTTAATTTTATTGCATTATCACAAAATTGGAAACAGAGGGAATCATTTAGGTGACAATACAATTAGGCTCATCATTAATGATGAAAAAGTAGTCGAATCATCCAAATATATGGGTATATATGTGGATAGTAAACTACAGCTTCAAGAGCGTTATTTCAAAAATATTAGAAAAGATAAATTACCTATAGGATTTCCCAGCACCTCAGTACGTATTAAAAAACTGTGTATATCACCATAATTCTTCTCCATTTTTATATTGTTCAACTATTTTGTTTAGAGCAAATGAAAATATATTTTCAAAATTACAAATTCTGCGAAATAAAGCTATGAGTATCATTTCAAATCAAAACAAAAATGCTAAGATTAAATCTATATTAGCAGAAAAGCAGTGGAATGTGAATTATTTTGTTATTTAGTTCTCATTTTCATATTCACATTAGAAGATTTACTTAGTACCTCCTCATATTGAAAAATTCACAAAATTAAGTAGTCATTATCATGTCTACGAAACTAGAGGCCGTATAGATGTTTATCCGCAAAATTGTAATAGTAACTTAACTAGCAAATCTGTACTTCAAAAGGGGATATTTGAATTTAATAGAATAGATTATGGTTTTAGACAGTGTTCGAATTTAACAAATTGCCTTATGTATACCCAAAATTCATAGCGATGTAATTTTAATAAAAGTTGACATTGTGTCATTAATGCCAAATAACTCTTCAACAAACAAAAAGTCTAAATCGTGAAATTTCTGGCGCATATTTATATAAGCTAGTCAGATAGGGGATGACTTACATACTTTACTGGTAACTTCTGACGATTTAGCTGAGCATCGGAAAAGAATGGTGTAGTTGAGCTCAAATAAATATCACCCCCTTGCGAATGCCGCTTATCAAAGGTTTTTTGTGTGTATACTATAAAAAAAGTTAAATCTATTTCAGATGAAAAAACAGGTTACTTAGATTTCCTTATATAAAATCCGGAATACGTTTTTAACATTGTATTGGAAAAAACCGCCAGATTTGTCTACGAGGATGGCATAACAAAATAGGTTGCAGTCTACAGTTAAAGCTGTGGTATTTCTTTAAGATAGATGTCTAAAAGCATATCTTTCCTTTCAACGCTTTCTGCTGTTCATATTTTGTGATTTTGCAATTTGCAGTCTTGCATAGTGACCACACCTACCCGTTAACATATAATAGCTATTGATATCTCAGTCAACTACGTAGTTTAAAAAATCACTGTACAGTATTTAAAACAAATATCACTAGTCGTTACCGATAACTGTTCATAAAATGGTAAACGACTAACTGTTTAATTGCACTACGATTTTTCTGAATTTGTATTACTTTTGATTTTTTATATCGGTCATTGTGTACGTGCAGGAATGCTTCGTGTGATTTTTTTTGTGATGATATATTTGCAAAAAACAAAACTTTTGTGGAATTAGTCTATTAGAATGGAATATATTTTATAATTCAGAAATAATCCCCTTTTATAAATTTTATCCGACCTTAACTTCCTATCGTGTGATTATATTTTGCATCGCCATACATTGTTGTAATCCCCTTTTTGTCGCAGTGACTGCTTCAAACCTCAGTCACTCACTATGAACTTCTTTTTACTGATATGCATTTTGTAGAATACTACAGGTGTGCCTCTACTTTTCTAAGAACCAAAAACAAACTGAACACTCTCACCTCGATCTGCGATAGGTACCTATGAATATGTAATTAATTTTTTGCAAATACTCATCACAATTGTCATAATATATACCTACTATTTATAGACGAAGATTCATTTTGCCTAGTATTGATTTAACTATATAAAAAAATAAATAATGTAATACTGCTCCAGGGGAATTCTTCGTGGCTGTCAAATACTTGTCAATAAAATGCATTCCTCCATTTACTAGTTCACCTAAAGATCTTAATACATTTCTCTATTTATGCTGGTCTGTAAACACTCGCATTGAAATGGTCTCATGTAAAGTCATTTTTTCAAAATTAGTCATAGTGTTGGTTGGCTTATCTCAAGGCGGAGTTTAGTACAGTATTGAAATTGGTGATCATACTTTTTCTAAGTACTCGTAACAGGTTTGTAATTGTATCCAAATATGCCCTTATTTTTAGTTTAAATTCCGTAATTGCTTGCTTTAATAATACCTAGATGTTACCAATCTGTATGGATAGTTTCTGAAAATTATAGACAACAGCGTTTAATTTTTTTCAGAACATAATGAAGTCGTGACAAAAGTTGTTAAAATTGATATCATAGTCCAAGAAATATGCTTGCATCTGATAGAAATAAGATTCTGATTCGGGTTTTTTGCATATTATTCAAAAAGGACCTCTTTGAACGGAGTGCTTATAAAAGAAAGACGTTAATGTAATTAATACTAAATTTATTGTATATAAGTTTTTAATTGCTCAAGTTTAATAAATCGGCGTTAAAGGGTTTTTTTATTGATTTTCTCTTAATATCGTATGTCCGTCCCTCATCATTGAAGGCTGATATCGAAAATTTGAGGCCAAATCCAGACCAACATATATAAAATCCTGCCAAAATCATTCCAAGAAGGAAAAATTAGTTTCAAAATGTTGGTCAGTGTAATTTAAAAACAAAGGTTTACAATAACAAAGCCTTCTCAGATGCTTTGGGATTTTATTAATGGATATTTAGGAATAATGACAACTTTGAAATTTTGTTTTTTTCATACTGTTTTTCGGGGTCGAAAATAACGCAGTTCGCACTTTTTAAAATATCGTGTCACCTATATGTCGAAAAGTATCAGCTTTAGAGTAAAATTTTAAGGCAAAATGTCTTCGAAAGTCTAAAAACACTGGAGCTGAAAAAACAATTATTGCATTTTGTTTGAAAACATTATTCAAAAATGTTATACTGCAAAGTTGGGCCTGGTTACATATATGTGTTAAAAGGGGCCTTTCTTAAAAGTGACTATGCAAGAAGTCCGACTAAGAATATTTGCTCCTCAGATGGAAAGATATCACCCGGACTAGATACCTAAACACATCTTCGTGATTCTATTTCTACTGTGAACGCTAAAACAATTCCACCTGATTGCTCCGAAATTGATACGATAACGACAAATGTCGAAATACAATTTTCGCATTTACTCTACAAAATACTTCAACACTAATCTTACTAACTTCATGAATACCCTTAACCTCGCACAGTACGACGTGCAAAGTACTTGATCACCATTTTAGTGTACAATTTTTCAAAGACCTTATACTTACGTAATTTTACCTTGAGGTAGCATCTTGCTACTCTTTCACATAATCGAGATGTAGACCATTTTGTTAATAATAATACATATCTGTATTGTAAATCACAGCTAATGTGAAGAGACCCACTGCTTTATTCTCAGACTAACTAAAAATATTACCAGAATAATTTGAGTCATACATTTCTATAACATCTAAAATGTACATCTGCTTACATGGAGCAAAAACACAAACAGAAAATCATGAGCTAAACACAAGTACTTGACAAGCAAATTGTAGTTTTACAGCCGTGTAAAGTATCTGATAAATAGTGGAATTTGGACGAAACGTTTTTTATACAAGGATAGAGATCATGCTCAAAATGAAAATAGGCCATGTTGTCCAGTAGCCGACACAGAACATAACTAGTGTCGATCATTTAACATTTCTCCTGCATTTTTTCATTGTCAGCTACAATAATGTCATATCCATTTTCACTGGAATAGAATCCTATTTGGTCACCAAGCAGTTAGTATCGAAACATTGAAGGTTGCTGCAAACTTTTAAATTAGCATCCTGTCCTAACCTTAGGCCTACTTTTCTTGCTTATCTCCTAATTTGGAAAATGTGCGCTAATTTAAGTTGTTTGCAGATTAATATCACTTAGAGCTTGCTCTTATTTTATAATGTGTGTCAGTAAACCGCGGTTCTTGGTTTTTTTAATGGTAGCGAAAAGAAAACATTTCATCTCACTTAGCTAATTGATAGTCTATTGATGTGATGTTCATTTTTAGAACAACTTCCGTACTTTGGATTTTAATAGCGACTTGGTGCAATCCTTAGAAACAATAACGGTATGTCATTTAAAGATTTTATTTTCATGCTAAATTACCAATTTAGCATTGCCTTTGCGAGGTTACTAGATCCGTAATGTTATATAAATTTATTTTTCTAAGGTGAAAGTAATCCCATGACACTTGTCTACGGAAATCAGAAAGCGAAACGGAAAAATTATTCACATACTTTCAAAAATTTGACACCTGACTTGGTGATAGCATCTATCATTTCTTCTCGAAGATGATATGTTTATTATAAAAAATCAAGCGACTATCAACTAGCTTGGAAAATTTAAATAGTACAGGCATGAAATTTTGATATTAAAAAAGCAATCTCCTTTGGCTTTTACAAAAATATTATTACAACTATAATTTCTTTTTCTATTCAGTTTTGTTTTCAAAATATCAAGTATGACTATCAATTTCTGTTATGTTGTATTGTTATGACAATTTGTACGCAGTGTTGTTTTGTTTACAGCATTTGGTTATGTACAGTGAATGTGTGCAAATCGTATAGCATTTCCAAAATATACTATCAATTTTTAATTCATTAAATAAAAATAATGACAATCAATTGCGATAAACTGATAAATTTGTAGCATTGTTTTATTATATATATATATATATAAATATATATATTGTCTGGAAATGATATTTTGAGATCACCTGTTCACACGCAGAAGGGAAAAATAATTGACAATGTTAAAGCAGCATCAGCATGATGATCTATCGAACATTAGATTTATAATTTATTTTCATGTAAACGTAAGCTTCATATTTTGGAAATACTATCACTGAGAATGCTGGAAAATCGAAATCAACTCTAAAAAGAACGCCAACATGGCAAACAATATTGTTTTACTAATATTGACTGCTTTTTCAAAGATCAGTACGTGTCTCGTGTCAATAAATGCATTATATACAAATTGTAATGGAAATAGCGTCTCAAGCATTTACACTTATCACACACAGGGTTGCGAACATATTTGCAACGTTGTATCTCAATATTGCCGAACGCGTCAGAATGAAACAGTAATAGTAATATCATCCTCGTATCTAACCGAAAGAATAAATGTTTATAAACGTTGAAAAATATTGAGTTGAGACAATGCTCCGTAGAACTCTGACGGGGCTACATGAAGACATCCAAGAATTCAAATATATTCTTAGCCTGCGTACTTGGCTATATTTAAGTATACAACCGTGAAACTTCCAAAAACCGGGTTCGTATATTTCACGAATTCATTGAGCACCTAAAGTTTTTAAAGCTAATTTCTTCTACTATTGCACAGTATTCTAGCGCAGTGTCCATTAGCACATATTGCTTTTAGCAGATTTGGCTACAGTGTTTATTATATCTAACAGCGTGAACTGTATAGTATTCGCAATTCCATCTGTATGGTTCAAGTCGTATAATATTGAAATCAATTTCATCTATGTGGCTAGTGGAATCATTAAATCGTTATAAGAATCAAGTTGAGACAGAAGTAAAATTGTTGTTCATATCAACAACTTTCATACACGGCGTATCATTCTTTTTTAAACAAGGATATCTGGAATTTCAACAATGTATAGACAAATTTCACAATGGGAATATACCTTTGAGGTACATAACAGAAGATTTGACGGTAAGAATTGACACAAGCGATCATTAATAGGATGCCCAACATGTATTTCTCGGATGGATCATGCTTTAGGGTGATTACAAACTCTCTTGTACATGATGGCCTACTGAAAAAATGCATTACAATTTTTATCAATATATTAGGCTATCGGTGTCACTATATAGTAATATACAATCATGGAGCCCGGTGTATTATCTAAATTTGTTGCTAAAATTAGTTCATTCCGGGCTTTCAAAGTTAGATACGTCTTTCATAATCATCATAACGTCTACATGATGAACATGTCCACTTCTCTATGTCTGAGCTTGAAAAGGTTTTTCATGCCCATATATCTGTTTAATATGAATCAAAGCTAAATACATATTTTAAAACATTTACCTCATTTTGTAAATTTATGAAGCCCATATGATTTAGTGCCAAGCTTCCAGATATGTTGCGAGAGTTCACGCCTACGTGAAGTTCACTGTATGTACTTCAGAATACGTGAATTGAACATAACAGAAGATTTGACGGTAAGAATTGACACAAGCGATCATTAACAGGATGTCCAACAGTTATTTCTCGGATGGATCATGCTTTAGGGTGATTACAAACTCTCTTGTACATGTTGGGCTACTAAAAAAATACGTTACAATTTTGATCAGTATATATGTATTAGGCTGTCGGTGTCGGTATATAGTAATACAGAATCATGGGTCCGTTGTACGCTCGTAATATATTGCTAAACGTAGTTAATTCAGGTAGAATCGTCTTTATAATCAAAATATATCTACACGAGAAGCATACTGTTCACATTACATCTGAATTAATTATTCCAGCTTATTTAACATCCCATCTATGTGTCTGCTGTCAGCTACTTACATCTGTTTTAAAACAGTTGTATTTTGGTTATTTTTACCTCTGTGTTAACATGTTTCTTTATACTTATTATAATATTATGAAGTCCACACCGTTTGCTGCGAAGTTTTTATGACAAGAATCCAGATATACTTCGAGAATATAGGTAAGGAATTGAACATTATAGAAGAATTGACACATTAATACGATGTCATTTTCTTAATGTGTCCTTTCTTAATAAAACAGCAGAACTGTTGATTTGATGAGATTGCGTATACTATACCGTCCATTCTTTTCGTAACATAGTCCACAATAATGGAAATGTCCTTGATCACAACAATAAAGGTGTGTTCACGCACTAGTTCTCGGCGCATCGGCGGTCCGACGATTGCTCTTGCGAGTGTTCCGCTTCCTCGCCGGCTCGCTCCGTTTCGTCCTCTTGGGCCGCGGTGCGGATCGCGAGGGCGGCTGTCGCAACTGCAAACGCGGGCGGTTGCCTGAAACAAACCAATCAATAAATCAGAAACTATACGGCGACCTTCCTTTTGTAGCCGACCAAGATTATCAATTTCTAAGTTCGTTGAAATAATTCTTCATGCCACCAACTGTTGTAAAAATTCGTTGTAGCCATAAAATAAAGATAAAAACTAAGGACAGAACAAACACTCAACATCTGCAAACACCCAGCGAACGCCAAGCCAAGAAGATAAGCCAAATTGATATTTTAGAGAAAATATGCAATAGAACTGGATGCAATAATGTTGGATCTTTCGAATAGACGGGACAAAAACATGGTTTGGCGATCTACTCTGTAACAAAATTTGTTTGCTATAATTATAATGAGCATAACCAAAGGAGCGCTGAGAAACTCAACGATTTGGTTACCAGATGTTAGAAGCTACCTCGGGCGCTGAATGGTAAAACTTCAGTGCTGTATCATGAAAAAGAGGAGACGAACAGCTAGGTTTTTAGCAGAATTTTGCCATAGCTGATATGTACAAGTGCGCCAGGCTGGATACGATTCTACCTTCTGTCGACGTACGCGTTATTTTCATCTCCAGCGTTTGCAGTCTTTGTTTCATTTTCCCCCATGAATCTGATCCCCATAAAAGAACAGGTAAGAAAGCCGTTTTATGTATCTTTATCTTGGTATCGAGTGATAGATAGCATGTTTTATTTAGAGCATAGTACAGTTCCGCAACAGCATTCATTCTTTCATATAGATTACTTTCCTGTCTTCCTTTAGAGTCTACTATGGTTTCTAGACATTTAAATTCACTTACGCATTCTAGTCTATGTTCTCCTACTAGTACGGCGGCATTGTCTTCATGTCTCGCTATTACCATTATTTCACTCTTATCTGTGTTTATTTTTATATTCCTGGCCGTGAGAGCTTGGACCCATATGGGTAGATTTGTTTGTAGATTTCTTTCACTATCAGCAAATATGGCTAGATCGTCTGCAAATCCTGAATCCCATATAATCACAAATAGCTCTAATAGTGTTTTCATGCATCTTGATCCCATTGTTTTAATCATCTCTGGCTTGATATTATCATGCCCTGCTGCTTTACCCATTTTCATCTTTTTGACTGCTCCTACTAGTTCCTCCATTTCTATCGTCTCTAAGTATGTTCCTGAATGTAGTGGATACTGGGATTGTTGATTCGATGGTTCATCATTAGTGTTAGTTAGTAACTGGTAAAAGTGTTCCTTCCATCTTTCTTTTATGTCTTTTTCTTCCGTTAGTGTATTTCCATCCTTTGGCTTAATGGCTACCGATCTTTGGTGTTTTCCTTTCCTGAGTTGCTATGCTGCTTCATGTCCCTTCCAAAATCCTCCCAGCATTTCCTCTTTGCTTCTATTATCAACTTTTTCCGTTTATTCCGGTGCATCTTATGTGCGTAGTCATAAAAAAGCTATCTTTTGCTAAGCGCATTCAAATTTCGGAAGAATTCATCGTTAGTTTTTCCCAAATTTTATTTCATTCAAATCCATTCAAATTATTGAAAATTGCAGGGTGTGCCCCGCGCAGGTGGAGATCCGGGACGCCTCCGAAGATAGGTGTTGCATAAACTTAAGGGAAGACTGTACGCTGACGACACTTCTTGAACTTGTACTCACTAAGTTTGTTTGTAATTTGGTTCTATCATCTACAAGGTGGATTTATGATACTTGTTTCCGATTAGCCAATGTTCGATGCAGTTTTACAAAAATGCTTTTTAAATGATCATTGCTGAGCCGGATTGATCCTCACAGTTAGTGGAAAAATATGTAGCTGAATCAGACGATTTAGAATGGGGATTGGAAGACCCCTTTTTACACAACTTGTACATTTTTTCGCTAGTTTGACTGATATTTTAGAATAATTCGACTGTATTCATTTGATCCATTACTACAAAGACCTTCTCGTTGGTCTACCATGATCCGGATCAAGATTTTAGATTTCGCGAATTAAAAGCAAAATCGGGCCTTAGAGGATCTATTAGAGACCTAAATCAAGAAAAGCACCTCACCTGCGTAGTCGTTCCGCCAGCGCCGAGCACTAGTGCGTGCTGTGCCGTCATTGGGGCGGTCCGTTTCCGGAACCCGCCCCGCTGCCTCCGGTCCTCTTGGTCGCCGCCTCCGCAGCCCGGAAGGCGGCATCAGATTTGCTTAAGGAGTTGATGTCGTCTTGGTGGTGGCGATCCCGGTGCGATCTGTCCGCGCCCGGCATGTCGTGGTGGCTGGCGAAGTTGCTCTCAGACTTCGGACGGGGCAGGTTCAGTTTTTGGAGGTTCCAGCCTGAAATGTATCGTATGTTGTAAGCTCGTACACCTTATTTTCGATATGACCATTATACATTGCGTTACAAATCGATTACAACCTTCAGAAAAAACTTTAAAGGGCAACCACATCCAGTATGTTGGAAAAAAATATTTTTCGGAAGAAATAATTTTCGTGGTTGGCGTTTTAACCACAGAACCATGCCCTAGGGTACATTTGAAAAAATTAAAATTGTCAATTGGGTGTAACATTTTTTTATTGCCCGCAAAAATGGTTAGTATTGCAATATACAATATTGGTTACAGGAGGAAAAAGAAGTGTGATTCAGTAATATTTTACATGGAATTCTATAAAACGAGAAAAACCAGCAGATTATCTTTTTTAAATAATTATAAATCTGGAAAGAAATTAGCTTAGTTCTGTAAAGCTTAATCCAGTCACACAACTGTTTCCTCAGTACCCGCGATCCAGTGCAAAACAACCTTGTCTTGGAGGTCCCTGACCAACATGGTGGTACCGTGGTGTGTGCACACGAGACGTAGTGGTGCAACCAGAAAGCTTATAAGGAATAAATTGTAGGACGTTTTGGCCTTATCACTTACCCAAATCGTTGAGACTGCCGCTGGTAGCCAGCCTAGCTACCGATTCGTCCGACATGTTGACATGATCCGCTTCCGCGGCGAGTGCGTTCACAACAGCGTTGATCGTTTTGCTTTCACTGCCGAGATCTTCCTCTCTGTGCGACAGCAGATTCGGGTTCTTGCCGATCTTGTTCAACCTGCCGGGAGGAAGGCTTGTATCAGGTTGTTATGGCGACAAGGGTTTGAAACAAGAAAAGCTAACTGATGTTATAATGTGATGTTATGAATGGAGTCAATGAACGTTGAATGAACTCATCCTGAGGCCGTCTCTCTGATCTTTTGTACTTCCACTTATAGATACATATGGGCCAAAGCTATTTCAAGAATCAACACGTCACTGAAATGTTTTAAGTTAACACCATATTATACAGGGTGACTTCGAAGTTGAGTCATTTATTTTAACAGTGAGTAGATCTGATTAAAAGAAATGTTTTTTTCCTTTAACATTTTTGTGGTAAAATTAAAGTAACCAAGTTATAGCCCTTTAGAAGTTTGAGTACCGCCCTGTCTCAATAATAATATTATGTGCTCGTGTTTGGCAACAACGGATATAATCCGCATTATCGGTTCATCGCATCGGAAACAAAAAAGCGAAAGAATTTGAAACGCTGATCACGATGTTTTTATTCAGTCAATGTGTCAGTCGGTAACGCGTGAGTGAATAGTGGTGTCTGTTGCGTGGCTCAAACGAAATAAAAACTGGCACATGTTTATGCGTATCGGTTTCCCAATCGAGTGCAACCAACCCCTCGTGCCTTTGTTAACTACTTGTACTACAACGGGCTCGTGAATCAGGTGACGTAAGACCTCACAGGGGAGGGCATGCCGGTGCTCCAAGACCCCACGATCAAATACAGGTCCGCACTGAAATACTTGTCAGGAGGATACTTTATAAAACAAGGTAACATTTTTTTTTTAGTTTTTTTTATTTTTACACACATATTTTGGTTTATCTTCCTTCTACAATCATTATCTGAAAATTAATGACTCAACTTCAAAGTCACCCTGTATACTGTTGGTGTTTACCTTTTTTGTCACTGACCTTTTTGTATCAGTATGAAAGATGCGATATTTAATTTTTGTTTTCATTTTAAATGATGATGTGTAATTGAATACGCCCCAAGCGAAAATTGGCAAAAGTCCAATTAGTCATTAATATATACAATAATAATAAGTAAACGACACACTGCGGATTTTAGGAACTTCCCTAAGGGCATTAAAATTCTTGTGCAATGAAGTCACACTTGATCATTGGAAATCAAATAATATTATTTCTTATGGCCGGACTGGTTGATTTATGTATGCTTAAGGTGACCAACTAGCGTACACTTGATGGGTCTTTGATCCTTTACAACTAAGGGGCCGTTCAAGTATTACGTAAGCATATTTATTACAATTATTTACCCCCCATCCCCCTTGTCAGCAAAAGTAAGCAAAGCTCTTACCCCCTCCCCCCATGCTTACGTAAGCATTTGTCAATTAATGTATTGTTTTATTTTTAATATTATAATTATAACGTTATAAAGTAAATAACTACCGATGACTTAATCATCATCTAGACTCCCCTACCCCCCATGTCATCTAAAATAAGCACAGCAAAGACCCCTCCTCCCCGCCATAGTGCTCACGTAATACCTGAACGGCCCCTAAGGCCATTCCTTCATTACCGCAAGTATAGTTTTTGAAAACTTATTCTGTTAATGTATTCAAAAACATCTCCGCTGTTTATGACCATAGGATATTTTACTTTTTCAATTAAACGCTATGTATAGAAATAAAAATTTGACTCAATTGCGATGCATACTGATATGTTTAAAGCTGAAAATGGATAGGCTAGTCCTAAAAAGATGATATCTTTTGCAGTGGGCTACACAACCAGAACATATCCTAGCACTGCGTGTACAGTGTTGGTGTTGTTTTATTAAATAGTACGTGTGTATGTGTGCTTAGGTATTTCTCCCATTCACTGTGTGTCTCTGTGTCTTATGTATATGTGTGTGTATAAAAGTAACCATACTATACCATTTCAGAACAGATCAGAACAAACAGATTCAATTTATGTTTTTATAGTAGTCACAGGTCTTTTTTATTTTACTTTATAATCACCCGTTTTTAGGAAGGTGGATGTCTGAATACGCTATGCAATACTCACTTTATTGAAATGAAGAAGCAGGATAAGCACAATACACAGGTTTATGTACAAATATTCTTCCATAGCGTTTTTCAAATAAAATAAAACAGTGTCTTACTATTGCTGAATAGTGCTGCTGAAAGTGTATCTAAGTAGTTTATCAGCACTCTGTGTATTTATGTCAATATTATTTTGTCGAATAGCCTACATACAGGGTGATTCACAAGTCGTGACCAAAAATGAAACATCATACACAATACCGCATTTGAAGGGGGGTTTTCCATGTAACATTTTTTTCCTCGAGCGTTTCTTTAAAAAGATATAGGGTGTTGAAGTTTGAAAATAAAAACACATTTTTTTACCAAAAATTAACGTGCACCATTGGCGGAGTTACAGAGGTTAGTGACACTACTTTTCCAAATAAAAATATTTGTGAGTGGCTACTGCAAATGCATAATCAAAACGTTGATTTGGTTTTGTGGTCGGAAGAATTGCTTTTTACGAGGAGCGGTACCTTTAACTCTCATAATGAACATATTTGAAGGGTACCGTTGAATAACGATAATAGTCCGTCCGGACTGACTTTGAGAAAATCGGTAATTAAGATTTACTTACTTGTTGGAAAGTAAAATTGATGAAAAAATAAGTCGTAAACAATATCCTTGCTAAACAGTGTGTTTATTGGTAAAATAGATTTTACAAAATGAACTTTTACTCAAAACTAGTAACGTAACAAACAAAAGATGATGTTCAACTCTGGACTCGTGCCACTGTTCCCCTGCTTTAAGCGTCTATTGGCGGGTCATCGGCATATTCATCAATTCTGTCTTCTGGATAATCAAGAGATATTAACTGATGATAAAATGCCCTGGAATCTGCTCTATCTAGAAATTTGTCAGATCCTGCAGATCTTTCCATTTCTTACTTTTAATTGGGATTGGGCACTGGTAAAGTTTTCTCAATGTCTCCACTTTTTGTTGATCTTTTTGCGTCTTTTTTAGATTCTTCCGAATTACCTTATCAAATTTAGAACTATACTAAGTGACATATAAATCCGAACACCCAGTTTAAATGGTTTTATTTTAATAAAAGTTGGTGAATGTATTTATCTTACTGTAAATAACAAGTGAAAAAAGCCTTATCAGTTGGACATTCCGGTTTTTATACTGCTTTTTTTTAATTCACTAACACTCTAAAAATGAATATTTCAGCCGCAGTAAAGAATCAACGTTGGCGGATTTTGGTTCTTGACATCCTTTACGATCGGTTACGATGCCTAGAGTACGGAGACCTGTACGATTTCGTCAACTTAGTGAGTTTGGTAGGGGCCGTATAGTGGGACTTCGGGAAGCTGGACTTTCTTTTCGGGCAATTGCAGTTAGAGTGCAAAGAAGTGTAGACACTGTGGTTAGGTGTTGTCAGGCATGGCTTCGAGAATGCCGTACGCAAAGAGCAAGGGGCACTGGACGCCGCCGTAGAACAACAGACGTAATCGCCTTGAGTGGTGCAGACAACGGTCACTCTGGGATCAGGAATGGAACAGTATTGTCTTTAGCGACGAGTCTCGATTTTGTTTAGGCATGCACGATGGTCGTGCCAGGGTTAGAAGGCGACGTGGTGAAAGGAGGAATCCACAGTTTTTTGTTGAAAGACATGTTCATCACACTGTTGGAGTTATGGTTTGGGGTGCTATAGCTTATGGTTCCAGGTCACCTTTAATCTTCATCAGAGGTAACATGAACGCGCAGTGTTATATCCACGAAGTTCTAGAACCCCATCTTTTACCCTATCTTGACACCCTGGCAGATCCAACTTTCCAACAAGATAATACCCGACCACATGTTGCAAGAGTCACAATAGACTTCTTCCAACATAATGATGTCACATTGTTACCATGGCCACCAAGATCTCCCGACTTATCCCCAATTGAGCTCGTGTGGGATATGACGGGTAGGAGATTGCTCAATTTGCAACGTCCTCCTCAGACTCTAGAAGCACTTCGAGAGGAGTTGGTGGTTGCCTGGAATGAGATACCACAGGAGGACATTGACCACCTGATCAGATGCATGCCTAGGCGCGTTGGAGAATGCGTAGCACATCAGGGTGCATCCACACATTATTAAAGGTTAAAGGGCTTTAAAGCAGTGCAATCATTTTGAAATTTTTATCATTTACTTATTATGCTCCATTAAGTACTTATACAAAATTTTATTAAAATAAAACCATTTAAACTGGGTGTTCGGATTTATATGTCACTTAGTATAGTATATAGATCCATGTGTGTCGATTCATGAAAAACTACGCGAGGACTCTGTATACAATTCTCGAGCATCCTGACTGGTCGGGTTGGAAAGGGGCACTTCGTTGGATAAAACTGCGATAAAAACGTACTCCAATCTTGAAAATCTAAATGTTTGCCACAATCAATGACTAGAAATAGTGTAGGTTTCACACGGCAATTTTTCAATTCATCTCCCAGTCATCCGGTACCTCAATGTATGCTCTTTGGTTCACGAGACTCATATCTCTATCACACTCGAGGTATGAATGCCCCCTGATCGGGAATATTACTTTCACAGTAGTAACACGATTTTTCTTGGTAACCAAGTAATGCAAAAAACGAATAACTGTAAAGTTTTTATTTTGCTGTTGTTTTACGAACTTTTTTACAATTTAACAAGCTGATTATAAGATAGCATCATTAAAATGCCACCAAAATAAACTGAAAGCTCTATTCTGCCAAATAATGGACTAATGCCGTTTTTTCCCGGTACCCTCCATTTGGTAGTTAGAAAATGTTCGTTCTGTAAGAATCCACTCGTTTTAACACAGATTTTCTAGAAATATCTGGTGCGGCATTTTAAATGGCAAACTGTTTACGCACGTATTGCCACAACGTTTGAATGCAAACTCATACTTAGCTTGTCTAGAGAATTACATAGAAAATATGTTAGATGATGTTCCGTTAAAAACGAATGCGGTATCAGCACGTGCCCACCGCATGTTCGTCGTGACATAACCGCATGGTTAAATAATAATTTTAGACATCGATGGATTGGCAGAAACGGACCCGCACATTGGCCTGCGAGGTCTCCTGATTTGAGCTCCCTGGTTTTATTTTTGCGCTTTCAAGCAAGTAGCGTATGCTGAACAAATTAATTCTGTTGATCAGTTACAAGAAAGAATAGATAATGCGTTTCATCAAATTCAAGCCACAACAAATTTTTAATTGGAAAAATAATGCCCCTAATCCCCTGTATCTCCGCCACTGGTTCTCGTTTATTTTAAAGAAAGACGAGGATAGGTCCCACTCGGGGCACTCAGCTTGATAATATGTTTAGCAATATACCTGATACACAATGTAGCATTATAAAAATAAATATATCAGACCATTATGGTCAGAGCCTTAATTTTACATTAAATAGCAAGGTTCCTATCATCAATTATGCAAGGAAACGTTTTTTCGCGGCTTCCAACATCCAGCGCTTCAAAGATCTGCTGAGCTCCGAGACCTGGAATGATGTATATGGTTCAGTTGGGGTTGAGGAGAAATATCAAACCTTCTTTAACGTACTATTTCATTATTTTGACATTTCTTTTCCATTATGTACCTATCGATTAAAATTCAAAGAACAAAACTGGGTAAATGAGGAGATAAAAGCATACTCTAATTATATAAAAGATTTGTATGTTTGGTCTAAGATTACACATAGCCCTAGAGTATATAATCAGTATAAAATTGTACGACAAGAATACCGGAAATTTCTGTCGAATTACAAAATAGCTCTAAATGAAAGTAAAATATTAAACTCAAAAAACATGACAAAAACTGCGTGGAGTATTTTAAATGCAGAAACTAATACAAAAATTAAGCGTTCCATTGAGCTAAAACTTAATAATGATGTAATAATAAAAGATCCCCAAAAAACTGCTGATGCCTTTCAGGAAAGGTTTGATATCTCTCCACAATCCCATGGCAGTCTTGATATTTCGGAAGCTAGTGCGATTCCCACTTTATTTTTGCTCCCTGTTGACAATAGAGAAATTAAACTAACTTTGGCGAGTTTGCCAAACAAATTTTCAGCTGGTTTGGATGAAATCCCGGTGGTAGTTCTAAAGCAGATATCTGACTATATATGCGAACCGTTAGCTTATATTATTAATGAATGTCTGTTTACAGGAATTTTTCCGTCACATTTAAAGAGGGCCAAACTGGTTCCCATTTACAAAAAAGGAGATGTGCATGACATAGATAATTATCGACTAGTCTCACTGTTATCTTCTGTGTCAAAGGTCTTCGAAAAAGTCATATATTCAAGGATAATGAACTTTATCAAGAAATACAACATTTTAACAAGAAATCAATTTGGCTTTCGGCCAAATCATTCCACACAACTAGCACTATTTAAAGTTCTTACTTATATTGTTGAAAATGTGGATAAGAATGAAAAAGTGGCCGGTCTGTTTTTTGATCTGTCTAAGGCCTTCGACACCATAGACCATCAAATACTCCTTAAAATTCTGTCTAAACATGGAATACGAGGTAAATGTGCACAGCTTATAGAGTCATACCTTGACAGTAGGGAGCAGCTTGTCTGTATAACCCAAAATGGTGTTAGGCATTTTTCATCAGTTACCTTGATTAAACAGGGTGTGCCGCAGGGATCAATTCTGGGACCGTTGTTGTTCCTGCTCTATGTGAATGGTCTTAGTGACAGATTTATGGAAGGTCTGATTTGCCAGTATGCGGACGACACTACTGTTGTGCTGACTGCGTCGGACATGTCTGGCTTGTCCGGGGTCTGTTCTTGTGCAGTGGGGACCATGCAGGATTGGTGCAAGGATTATGCATTAAGATTGAATGCTGATAAAACTGGACTTCTCACGTTCAGTAAATCATCTGCCAGGGATGAGTCGCTGTTGGTTCGTTGCAATAGCGGACCAATACCAGAGATGACCAATATAAAGTTTCTGGGCATTTACCTGGATTCGAGTCTGAATTGGGATTGTCAAACATTTGTTTTGGTTGGTAAGCTCCACAGCTTCTGTGCGTTGGTGCGGCGGCTGCGAAATGAGGTTTCCTTGAACACTTTACGGCAATTTTATTATTCATCTGTACAGTCATTGTTAACTTATAGTATAATGTTCTGGGGCTCTTCGCGGGGTGCCATGTCAGTTTTTATAGCGCAAAAGCGCATCCTGAGGTGCATTTTGAGACTTCATCCTCGAACATCATGTCGGGAACATTTTTCAAGATTGGGATTCTTGACGGTTCCATCACTATATTTTTTGGCACTTGTTTTATTTGTTAAAAAGCATATGTATCTTTTTAATAGTAACGCACATTATTATGCTAAAAGTATGACCGTTGTGACCAGAGGCAGAGAAAATCTGAGTGTGCCTGCACATTCGTCCGCATTTTTTAAGAGGGCTCCATTATACATGGCTGTCAAAACTTTCAATATGCTTCCTATAGATATAAAATCCGAGAGCAAGCCTATTAGGTTTAAAAGAGCGGTGAAAAAGTTTTTGCTGGACAGATGTTTGTACAGCTTTGATTTTAACATTTGAGCTCCATTATTTTATTTTAATAACATTTTAAGCTAAGTTGTGACATACTGGACTTTTATTTGTCATTTTAATAGTTTTTAATATTGTAAACATACATATAATATCCCGTTGGTATTGTACTACATTTTTTTTTTGACGTTGCTTATGTTTTTTTCTTTAAAATTTTGCTGGCAATAAAGAATATTATTATTATTATTATTATTATTACTTTTGAATGTTGACGATACTTGCGTAAATCCACATAAGAAATTGTAGTTCGTTCCAGTTCATGGTTTTGAAGATCTAAATGTTACATAGAAGACCCCCCTTTAAATGCGGCGCTGTGAATAATGTTTCATTCTTGGTCACGACTTGCGAATCACCCTGTATATAGAATAATGTTATAAAATTGCTTTGTGACGTCAAAATAAGAGAGATATGACTTTCTTGTGCCAAAAAAGAAACAGGTTAGCTCATATTCATCTTACCTGACAGATCTTTGGAACATTTGAATGTCTGAAGATCGTATTGAATACAGGGTGTCCGCAAAGTTGGGGTTTTCCTTTACACGACGTGTAGATCTTTAAAACATAAGCAATTTTTCTTAGTACCATATACACCAACGTCTTAAGGGAACCGAGATAAAGGGCTCTGCAACATCAAAAATATCTGAATATTGTCAGCAAGAGTGCGATTTTGTGAGTGGTTGTTGCATCAACATGACAATAATCCGGACTTTTTGAAGTGCATATTGGTGACAGACGAATCTACGTTCACGCGTAATGGGGTGAATAACTTTCGCAACACTCATGTTTGGTCAGTAGAAAATCCGCACGCTGTCCGTCGGGCACATTTTCAACAAACATTTTCGGTGAATGTTTGGGCTGGCATGGTGAACGGTATGCTGATTGGACCATTTATTCTCCCAAATCGTTTGGACGGGATGCAATACCTAGACTTTTTACGCAACATTTTGCCTTCCTTGTTAGAAGATGTGCCATTAAGTATAAGACAATCAATGTGGTTTCTGCGTCTGCTCGGTAGCGCATCAGCTGATTTCATTTTCTGTTGGAGCGGTATGATTTCGGGCAGAGACGTACTTAGCCCTTCTCGTCAACTAGAGAGTGAGTGCTTTTTCCTTTATTTTTTTTTACTTGGTCGCCCTCGTTTCACTACACATTACCTTTGTTATTTCAAGGGTAGTTGTTTCTGAAAAGGAAAACCCCAACTTTGCGGACACCCTGTATATACGGGTACTGTAGTCGTGTAAAAATTTTGGGATAAAACATTTTCAATCCGTTTAATCGTAAGCCAGACAGTATTTGGGAACAGAACTGCAAAATCATCATGTCCTACTCTGATCTAGTATGGTACCACTACTAAAAGCAACTGTATTTTCAAATACTAATACTGAGATATTTTCCAATTGCTAAATAAATGAAAAGAGCGTGGATCAGTAATTTTAGTGATCTCGGTATTCCGGAAGCAGCCCGTATTGATAACTCTGGAGCATATACACGAGATTTCCCAAAATATTATAATAAATTATAAGATCACTGTCCCACGGAGGATTGACAGTCTTCATTGACAAGTAGTCACTCCCAAAATCGGGACAAGAAATGTTAAAAACCTTTACTGGGTCTAGTCGTCAGGTGTCCATGTTTCCACATGGTTTGATGGGTTAAAACGAAAAAACAAGAAAAACCTCATATTCTGGAAAAAGTACAAAAGTGTCATACACATATATGTAATATAGCTGTAACTGCAAAAGGGGTTGGAGACCTATCCAGAGTCTATAGTTGAAACCGCTACTTCCAGAATACCAATGGAAAATATTTGGATGCCAATGTGATACAGAGTTAATTATTTCCTCCAGTTAAATTTATGATTATGAAAAGGTTAAAAGGGTTAGAGTACAGAGGTGATAGAGAGCCACACAGCAAACAAGCGTTTAAGCCACCACTACATCACAATTTGCAAAAAATCACATACTCGTCCTCTCTTCCAATTGTTAAAAACGTCAAGATGTTCATCTAAGGAACTATGATAAAACTTTTCACTTAAATTCTCAAAGATTCCAAGCAATACCATTCAATAATTTAAGTATTTGGTATTACGAGGGTGAATCAAATATGAACCGGACTTTTGTTTTAGTAACTTT
This sequence comes from Acanthoscelides obtectus, assembly GCA_963669975.1. Lineage (NCBI taxonomy): Eukaryota > Metazoa > Arthropoda > Insecta > Coleoptera > Chrysomelidae > Acanthoscelides > Acanthoscelides obtectus. The sequence continues at coordinate 104,671,970 of CAVLJG010000006.1, read as the reverse complement.
ATTCGTATAGTAAATACAAGTTTATTTAAATCTTATTTTTCTACATAATCTCCTCTCTTATTGATGAATTTTTCACAAAGTTTCCACACCTTCGCCATCGTCAAATTAGTGACCTCCCAGGTCTTCGTTAAGTGGCCCAAACATATGATAGTCACAAGTTTTAGTACTTTACAGCAAAACTGCAGTACGATACAGATTCAGTAATTAGTAATAATTTTATCATGTCTTGGCTATTGATAGAACTGTCGCATTTAGAGGAAAGAGATTTTGTAGGAAATTTATTAAATAAGCGTTTCGCATTTCTTTATCATGAAACAAGCTAAACCTACCACGATCTAACGCGATCGAATTATTGATAACCATTCCATAAATAATAATTAAGTCCGACTTTTGATAACAAAGAGTAGCATTTCGAGAAGCTAGGGAATATTTAAAATTCATACTGGCAGATTGAGATTCCGAACTTTCGCAATTTATCACATTTTTGATTTGCTGAACAATTCCAATACATAGACAAAAAATTATGAAAAATGTTTCACAGATAATGGCTTTTAAGTCCAAAAATCAAAAAAACTAGTAACGTTTATTGTTTGTCTATTTTTCTTTTTTGACTGGCGGGGATATCTATCTGACACTCGCAGGGTTGCCAAGTCTAACGACGATCACGTCCCGTGGTGGAGGGTGCGAAATGAATCTTTTACATTTGTTAGTTTTGAATTTATTTCGTGAAAATTTACTAGGTATTATGATTATAAGCATCTTTGGTAGATTGTTCGATCCGAAATGGGAAAGATCTCCTATTTATGAAAATATTTTTGGTATCATCTAACTGCTGCCCTATCAATACAAATCTAACATACAGGTCGCCTAGCCGTGGGGAAGTGGGGATGCAGTGGTCGGGATGAATATCACGGCAGCAAGATTTGGGCATGTCTGGTAACAAATTCACAAATTTGAAGATTTTTTACAATTTCTTTGAAAATGATGAAAGATATGTCTGATTTGGCGGGGTAATGTCGCAGCCAAATGGCAGTCACTCTTTCTGACACAGTCCGGGTCGAAAGATGACGATACTCGTGAAATGTATTGATACTTCTAAATATAGGATCGTATCGAACATCCCCACTGTCAATATGTATAACCCAAGGTACCGACGGAGCTATATTGCGGCGTCAAGGAAATAATTTTAAATTTTCATTTGCATTTTTTCAAGTGTTGTGCAATGATTTTGGGAAAAATGTCACGAATAGTCTTATGAAGCATAGTAGAGTATATTTCAACAGTTGGCGGAACTTACTCCACTGGGACCAGGAGGGTGAAACGGGATATTAATGCACAATCTGGCAACCCTGTCGCACCCTCACAAAATGGCCGCTGATAAGCACACAAGTCACCGTGTTGTCATTGCATAGCATGGAATTAAACCTTCAGAGTATAATATGTTTTGCGACTGGTACCAAGAGTTGACAGATCCCACACATGTGTCACTCCTTGAAATGCAATAATCAGCTGTATCCAAATAATGGCTAATATAAAATATAACCTAGAATGTGTACTCGTGAGGTTTTAGGTTTGATGGTAGCTTTAAGGCGTATATTTGGGAATTTATTAATCGCTGTGAATATAGTGTGGTGTCAGTTCCTGAACAACGAAAACTATTCAACTTTATGGATGTATGGATATCAAAAATCCTTCATGGTTTTGTGGGAATATCAATCTAAGGATTTTGCTAAATGCTGTAGAATGATATTAGAAATAACTTCATTCATTGCCAGGCACTCACTATAGTATCAACTCCCTGCCAAACGCCCCTAAACATTTAGAAATTGGAGCTGAACTTTCGTCATTAGTATAAAAGCTGAACTGTAGATAGACTTCTCAAAAAAATTGAGGGAGCAAGAAAAGATCCAAATTTGTCGGTGATCTGTTAGAGGCTGTATCTCGGTGAAAAGAGGTCGTATCTAGACTTTGTACAAAGCATTAAGATTCTAGTTTTCAGATTTCCTAGCCAAAAGTCTTTGATGAGGTTCGCATGCAATTCTAACAGACAGCGCAACATTTTTTTTTGCAAACTTTTTTGACTTCTAAATACCGGCTACCTGAACCATATGATTGTCTAACAGAGAAAAATGTTCTCAAGCTCGTAGACCAAGATAAAGTCAAAATTTATGCAAAAAATGTTGTGCTGTCTGTAAGAATTGCATGACGACTATTGCTTCTAAAATTTTTCGAATAAGAAACATAAAAACCAGAATCACAAAGCTTTTAAATGCTTCAAAGTTTTGATACGACCAAGTTCCACCAGAATACAGCTTGTCAAATATCACCGAAAAAATCGGATTTTTTCTTGCTCGCTTAGTTTTCTTGACTAGTGTATATTGAGGTACTATTTTATATACCTTTATTACCTGTTACTTAACAAAGTAATCACTATCCAAATTTCATAGTCGCCCTGTCGTTCTTTCCAGCCCAGAGAAACTTTTAGGTTGTATAAAACTTTGAAGGTTTGGCCGCCGCTAGTTCTCGGTCTAAGCAATACCTAGTCATTTCCGGGCTGTTTGTAACCCATACCATTCGAAACTTGTCCTACTTCGAATTGAACAATTGGGTGAGGAGCAAGGTAATGTGATTTTTCAGCACCTCGTGGCTCTAAATACATAGAGAGAGAATACCGCATCGCATATTCAACACACACAATATTTAATAGAACCCGTCTGGGGGTGTTACCGTATACCAACCAACGCACTGACCTCTCGGCGGCCACCGACTCCATCGTCCTGCGCATCAGCGGGTACTGGTCGAGTACCGCATTGAAGTGATCCACTGACAGCGAGAAGAGATTACAGTAGGTCTCCGCCCTCACGGACGCCACCCGGCGCGCGTTCGTCAGCAGGCAGATCTCTCCGAAGTAGCTGCCGTCGCTGAGCGAGGTCGCGACCTCGCCGTTCGCCATTACGATGTCGACTATGCCCTCTTGGATGAAGTACATTTTAGAGCCGATCGTGCCTTCCTTTATTATTATATCACCTAAAATACAATGCAACATGTGAGTTGTATGGACCTCTGTTCTAGTTTAGCTTCGTTTTAAGACCGAAGTGTTCAACAACCATGACTAGTAGAGAAATAGTGTATACAATAGTCGAGTGCTTGAGTCACCTACACTGTATGGCCTCTCCATTTCCAAAGCCATCGATTGCGTATGGCAAGATTCATTACTAACAAAATTCGAAATATGTAGTTTTACAGGCTATTCTACTCTTGTCAAGCGTCCAAATATATCAGTAGGGGTGCCGCAGGGGAGCGAATTAGGGCCGTTACTATTTGTTATTTATATAAATGATATCTCTGGCATTTTAGAATACTGCAAAATTCAAATATTTGCGGACGATACATGATATATATATATATATAGGTGAAAAATTAAAGCTTTCGCCTTTTGTTGGGTACTTCGACAAAATTTAAGCAAAGAGGACTCTTTATACTTTTTTAATTCTCTCTAGCTTTCAATGGACTTTGCCATCATCATCAGGAGCTGCAATTACAATGATAACAGTAGCAACAAAAGTGTAAAATGAATTTAAATTGAATCAACTTACAGTAGTATGTGAGGATGTTGCTAATTGTTGTTTTCGTATAGGATGAGGGAAACGTCCAGTAACATGGTGAGAGCTGGGTACATGGTACAATGGTTAAAATTATATAAAATATGACAAGACAAGTTAAAGACAGATTAAAAATTATTTAGAAAACATTAGAGCATTACGTCGTGAAGCCACTTGATGATTGCACAAAATGGTGGTCATGGAATAATGAGTGAGATGAACCTTTGACAGAAGGCCGAAGGTTGTCAATGTCTGTGTTGAAAGATGGAACGAATTGTGGGCGTGTGCCAAAACGTTGCCAAATCACTTCAGATGATGTGATTTTCAGAATGTTATGTAAGAAATTGTTAAACCGACCAGAGGCAGTTGATTAAACTATATTTTAATTAATGGGAATTTTAAATTAACAATTATTAATAAATCGTGAGAAGAGAATTATTAGATTTTGAGTGGAATGAAATTTGTTGGTGGAATCGGCCAAAACACAGATTATATTTATGGTTGTGAAAAGTCGAAATTTGGGGAGATATGTAAGTTCTCTAATTTTTCGCAGTTTAGCAAATATGAGTAAATGACACTCAGTTGTTTAATATCTATCATGAATAACAACTGTATCAACAAAAAGACAGATATTAAACAACTGAATGTCATTTACTTATATTTGCTAAACTGCGAAAAATTAGAGAACTTACATATCTCCCCAAATTTCGACTTTTCACAACCATAAATATAATCTGTGTTTTGGCCGATTCCACCAACAAATTTCATTCCACTCAAAATCTAATAATTCTCTTCTCACGATTTATTAATAATTGTTAATTTAAAATTCCCATTAATTAAAATATAGTTTATTCAACTGCCTCTGGTCGGTTTAACAATTTCTTACATAACATTCTGAAAATCACATCATCTGAAGTGATTTGGCAACGTTTTGGCACACGTTCCATCTTCCAACACAGACATTGACAACCTTCGGCCTTCTGTCAAAGGTTCATCTCACTCATTATTCCATGACCACCATTTTGTGCAATCATCAAGTGGCTTCGCGACGTAATGCTCTAATGTTTTCTAAATAATTTTTAATCTCTCTTTAACTTGTCTTGTCATATTTTATATAATTTTAACCATTATACCATGGATCCAGCTCTCATCATGTTACTGGACGTTTCCCTCATCCTATACGAAAACAACAATTAGCAACATCCTCACATACTAGTGTAAGTTGATGCAGTTTAAATTCATTTTACACTTTTGTTGCTACTGTTATCATTGTAATTGCAGCTCCTGATGATGATGGCAAAGTCCATTGAAAGCTAGAGAGAATTAAAAAAGTATAAAGAGTCCTCTTTGCTTAAATTTTGTCGAAGTACCCAACAAAAGGCGGAAGCTTTAATTTTTCACCTAACTGGTTTAGACGACAATGACCACGTCTCAAGTTATATATATATATATATATATACAGGGTTATCCAAATTAAGTGTCCACCATTAGTAACTTTGTTATTAGTGAAAATACAAAGTTGTTTGAATTAGCAAACTAGTAGCATTTTTAACGCTGGTAAAAATGAGAAATAAAAAAAAAACAATTGAGAGTCGTTATTTTGATTTTTTTCAGTAAAATAACATTTTTTTAAATGGAAACCCCTGTATATTATATTTTTTTCGGTTGAAGCATCAAATTTTAAACAAAAAAGCTTACAATAACTTTTCTCCTAGGTTACAAATTGTTGAAGTTATGGCCTCCAATCTGAAACAATTAAATTGTATCGACAAACTTTATTTTCAACATCAACTTATAATCTTACAAAATACAATAACAATTTTTTTTAAAGAAGATGCTCGAAAACACCACCTTGTTCTTCAATACATTTTTGGGCACGTTTTTCAACTGCTCGAACTGTCTTAAGTATGGTTCTACCATCTATCTGGGTTATCTTTTCCCTAACTGCAGTCTTTAACGCGTCAAGGTTATCGTACCTTCGCTTGTAAATTTGGTTCTTTAAGTAACCCCACAAGAAGTAATCAAGTGGGTTTAGATCTGGTGATCTGGGAGGCCACTGTATTGGGCCATTTGTTCCTATCCACTGATCATTAAAAGTAGTACTTAGAAAATGATAAGTACCTCTGGAGTTGTGGGCAGGTGCGCCATCTTGCTGAAAATGCAGATGATGTCTACTTATAAGATCCAATTCGTCTAAGAAATTAGTCAGAATTTCTGACATAAATTCCACATATCTTTCACCAGTTAGGGTTCCCTCATAAAAGAACGGGCCAACAATTTTTTACTAACAAAAGATTTTCTCTTGACCAATAATGGTGGTTTTTTCTATTAAACTTTCCAGAATTTGAAAAATTTGATTCATCTGTCCATAAAAGGTAACGAAAGTTATTTACATTTTGGCGACAGAAGCTAAGATACCAATGGCAAAAAACAAGTCTTCTCTCTGGATCCCCTGCAAAAAGCGTTTGAACTGGTCGGTACTTATACGGAATAAATTTGTATTTTTTTAAAATCCTTTGAACAGTACCATAACTGAAATTAGAGTCCTTGAGAATATCTGCTATTGAATTCTCACGATAAGCTTCAAAATATCCAATAACTGCAATTTCCGTGGCCTCGCTTATTATGAATTCTTTTTTTGCCCTTGTTTTAGCAAAAACATTTTCGTTGCCCCTAAATTTTCGATAAAGTCTCAGAAAATATCGTTCATACGGTTGAATGCGAGCGGGATATAATTCACTTGCTCTCAAGGAGGATTTTCTGCACACTAAATAGCATTCTAACATATCACACTTTTCTTCATGGGAGAACATTTTTCTTTAAATTAATGACACAATAAAGCTTATAAACAAGTATTTACACTAATGTTTGACATTATTTGATTTTATCATTGTTTTCCAAAGCCTTCTAGTTGCGAGTATGTCCAGTTTAACAATTTGTCGCTTATCTTAATGCTGTCAAATCGCGAACGCCATGTTGTTTTCATAGCCGTCTTAATATTATAATACTGCAAATAATTAAAAATATTTATCGTTATTTTGACTTAATTTTTGACTTTAGCGGAAAAGTCATTATGAACTTTTTTATTTAAAATTTGATGCTTTAACAGAAAAAAATATAATATACAGGGGTTTCCATTTAAAAAAATGTTATTTTACTGAAAAAATCAAAATAACGACTATCAATTGTTTTTTTTTACTTCTCATTTTTACCAGCGTTAAAAATGCTACTAGTTTGCTAATTCAAACAACTTTGTATTTTCACTAATAACAAAGTTACTAATGGTGGACACTTAATTTGGATAACTCTGTATAGCATATAAGCATTTGGACACTGCGTTAGAACTGTTAAATAGTGATATTAAAAAAATATGAATTGGTTAAATGTCAGTAAACTTAAATTAAACACTAATAAAACAAAATGTATGTCAATAGGGAAACATTTAGGTTACGATAGGGGAGACCGGGGCTGGTTGTCACATGGGTTGGTTGTCACAATTGTTAAATCTTGGCAGCTCCGCAAGATGTAGTTGCCTGGCGCGCTACACATCGTTTCTGCGTCTGCGCAGAACAGTTGTATTCAGTACGAAAGTTGTCGTTGGTAGATTAAGGTCGCACACACAAAAATAAACAAATCGCCTGACCTGAGTTAATTTTTCGTTTGCCACATAATTTGTGTTTTCAAGACTACATTTGATAATAAAAAGAACTGTTGAATTTATTTTGCTCTTCAATAATCCGAATACGACTTAACGTAAGTATTGACTTTGAATTTGTTAATTTAGTGACGCTATCTAACCTTAAAAAATAATTATCTAGTGGGGCAGATTGTCTCAAATTAGCGGGGGCCTCTTGTCACATGGGACAACCAGCCCCCACACTAGACGATTAGCTTTGCACATCATTCTACGTAGGGATATGTATATAATGTATTTTTTAATATTTTCAGGTTACATAAGCATGGTTCGGAATTTCAAAAGGAAGACTGAGAAGGGCAAAGCGCCGCCTGACGTACTTTTAAGAGCAGCTAGAAATTTCAAAAGCTACTGATTTATAACATGCATAGTCTTGACTCACCAGGTTGGAAGACTTCATACTTCAGCTTAGTTACAACATCCGATACGAAATTTGAATCCGCGTTCGCGAAGAACGGCACAGACGCGACCAGCGACCGGCAGTTGTAGTTGATCACGTCTTCTCTCAGTTTCTCCGACAATTCGCCCAGGATGCACTCCTCGTCGAAGAACTTCCCCTGGTATCGGTGCTCGAAGTACTCGGTAATACGTTGACGCATTTCGCGCGGCAACTTGCGGTACGCCATGTACTCTTCTACTTGTTTCACCTGGAAGGAAGGAAAGGACATAGTGCAGTCATTGTTCAATCGACTAAAAACACTGATCAACAGCCAAAAAATATCCTAAATAAAATCAACAAAATATTACTATTTTTAATGTGCTAAAACCGGAATGAAACTTATTTTTTCAATATTAGTTCAAGTTTTAGAGATACGGTAATTATATGTGTTCCTGCTGTGACAGTGTTAATATACTGTAATTCACAAGAATGCACGTGCTACATTTTTATATTCGGCAAGGAAAGATGATGTAATCGGCATGATTGTGTTACGTTATACATACGTGTACATTATATTGTTTTATATTAGCAATTTTTTCCTCAGTTGGCTGACAGCGTTCATGCAAGATGTCTCGAAAGTGTGTAAACAATCCAGATCAGTTTTGTTACGTGTGTGGTGATGTGACTTTTGCGTCTCAGAGACGGTCTATTACTCTACTAATAACAAAGGCATATCAGCTTTATTTCGGTTGTAAACTAGGTGATCAAGACAAACAGTGGGCACCCCACATCTGCTGTAATACATGTGCTTCAAGTCTGAGGAGCTGGTTAAATGGCAAAAAACGGTCTATGCGCTTTGCTGTCCCAATGGTTTGGAGAGAGCCTACAAATCATATTAGTAGATGGTCTATGGGGATTCGGTCTCAAAACTTCCAAAATCCGCCACCAGAGGCGCTGGCGTCGCGCGCCATTGACAGGTTGTTGGACGGAATCTGTAATCATGAGTTGGGGATTCCGCCGCTAGATGGCGCTGTCAAACCAAACGGAATCTGTGTGTCATTGGACACCTGTCATGCGTCATTGGGCATCTCACGCATAGATGGCGTTACACGTCATCTGTCATACGTCATTGGACACCTGTCATTGATGGGTTGGGCATCTCGCGCATAGATGGCGCCGATTTGTTTGGCGCTGTACAAACCAAACGGAATCTATGTGTCATTGGACAACTGCCATTGATGGGTTGGGCATCTCGCGCATAGATGGCGCCGATGCCGCACCTGTCTGGTGTTGGCGTGGATTACGGGGGGCAACGTGTATACAGGGGTGCATCGAAAAATAGCGGATCGATGGACCGACGGTATATCGTTAAATCGTATATAGCAAGGCGTGACCTAAATAGCGTGGTGGGCTCCTCTGGTCGGTCGGTCGGTCGGTCAGAATGTCTCATAACCTGTATACGATGTACTGTTATTATTATACAGGATGATACCGTTCAAAATGAAAATAGTATAGACATTCTGACAATTATTTCGCAAATCAGAGGTATTTTCAATAAAACTACAATAATACGTTTAATATTTTATTGAAAATAGAAAAAACTACATAGGTAATATGATATTTGAAAACCAGTGGCGTAGACGTTCAACATTTCTCTGGGTACAGGAAAATTGTCCGTTGGTGTGGCATGGATTGGAATCAGCAACAAAGTTTCCAGTAGCACACGGTGTACCATCATACTTGCAAACATCAATAATGTTGGGAAAAACACCAAAAATGTGACATTTCTTGAGTAAAAAGTTTGCTTTCTGTTCTCCACGAACGTAGACATAGTCAGCCGCATATATCACCTTATTTTTAATTATTTCATTTAACTTGGAATATTTAACGTCGCCGGAAGAATATTTAAGCCCATGGAAATTCTTCTCCAAGTAAGCGACAGTTTTCTTGTCTTTAGTATTTAATGTAGAAAAAGGTTGCGGAGGTGTAAAGATGTAATGACTTTTCTTGAAACCAATTTCGATACATAGTTCTTTAGGTACGAATAATCCGTCAACTGTAAAGCCTTGAATGTCAACAAACGCGATCCTCATGATGTCTGATGCGGAACTGAGAGTCCTTCGTTGCTTACGAGATGGTTTTAATAACTTCGGTGAGGGGGAAGTACTCGATTAAGCAGTCATGTATAATGATGCAGTAGGCCTTGGTGTTGGTTGGAAAGCCAGTATCGGCTTCGATATCCAATCTAACATCAACAGTTGATGATTTCATGGTTTCCTCTTGTTTGGAACAGTCAATAACAAACAAAGCGCGATTTTTAAAAGCGGTATAATCTAAAAGACATCTCTTCAGAGGAGAAGAAGAAGTTGTATAGCTGGTTTGAAAGTCGCTATAGTTGAAATGAGCTTCAGTAAAGTGATTGTTTGCAAAGTCCAATTGCATACGTTCGTTGGGATAGTATTCACCATTTAAAGATACTCGAATACTAGCAGCATTCACGTGATCAAACAGGGTAGGGTCTGAGGTTGCGACGTCGCGTTTACCGGTTTGGAAACATACTATAATGAAACGTGGTCTTTCGATTGCGGTGCTAGTTTTAACTGACCATATTTCTCTTCTCGCATCTGCGGTAATTGCAGGCAGTTCATTCAGATCCCATTTTCTAAACGGTATAAGTATCGGCTTATCAGTTTGAATAGCTTTCAAAAGTTGTTCTTTCACATCATCACTCGGGTAAATATGTTTGATTTTCAGTTCCATGCTTTCAATAGTTATTTTCGCTGTCGTCGTCGTTCCAGTTTTTTCCTTGATAATGATACAATCGTTATCGTTTCTAGCTCTCACAAATCTGAGAGTTTGTCTGCCACACGTAATCATAGGATAATCATTGAAAATGTTGAAAATATGTTTAAGCGGCATTAGCAAGCTAAAAGACTTGTTATGTGTTGACGCCATTATAGGTGTTGAAGGATAGTTCCATCCAGCTATAGCCATATGATTTGAGTCTTCCTCACTGTAACATACGTAAGCTCGGACAGTACTTACAATACCAGGATCACGTACTGTTTCAACTTCTCTAGCGGATTCACTGTAAGTGCAAGAGTCAAATAGGAAGGCACCAAAGTTTGGAGCTAAAGATACATCTCCTGCTCCTCCTCCTCCAGTTATTTCAACTTTTCCTTTGATAGATAGAAGGGAAGCGTTCATTGCAAAGAACGAATCTACTTGATTGATGCTAAATTCCACAACATCATTACAATTAAATGACTTGATGAACGGCGTATAAGATCTATACTCAGCCTTGCGAATAGATTCATCGAATGCTGGAGATCGATATAGATCAAACATCGGAGAAGTATGTGATGCTGCTGCTGCTGCTGCCTCCTCAGTTTTTCTCTTTTTGTACATGATTCTTGTTGTTGTTGACATGATATCCAAGTGAGCGTAGAAACAGGATATTTGATGTAGTTAGTAGTAGATGTCGTCGCTTAGGTGCTTGGGGTAATACTGAAGTTGCCTTGGAAGCACCACTATGTCTTATAATCACTAATCCCATCTGCGCTTCGCTCTCAACTCCAACACAAGAGTACTAGTTTCACCTTGAAAGTTTACAGGACGACCGTCTTGATCTAAAGCCAACACTGTGATGTTGGTTATTTCTTGTTTCGGTATAACAGGTAGATATAGTAAATTTACAGGTGTTTCGACTATAGCGTATCCAGGATCGGCTGTCACAGCAAATTCGTAGATCGTGTGTGCAGGCGTGTCTCCGTCAAAGGCTCCCGACGTAATGTTAGCATCAAAGTGTATGGTTGATACTTTTATTATGTTTACAGGTAAATCAGAAGAATGCTTTTGACCAGGATTAAGAACTTTTTTCGAGAATCCCAATAGATGTCCAAGATTATTCGGTTCTGTAAAAACTATTTTATAATACTTGCTAAAGATTTCACATTGCAGTGTATTATTGTTAGGTTTTAGAGAAAAATAATCATCCGGAGGAGCAACTTCATTTTCAAGATTCATTTGCGTTCGTATAAATGTTTCTATGTCGGTAATTTCATAACAACCTGTCGGAAACTCGATGACTTTTAATTGACCACCACCACCTATCCGGTCGATATAATAAAATTTATCTCCTTTTTCAATATTCGGTATGGAATTGTATGAAGTAAAAGACCTAAGCGCCAATTCATAATCTTTTTTCGGATCCAACACTATCGGTGTTGAAGGACGAAATGAAAATATATGAGTAGTGCTATTGACTCTCAACAACTGCGACATGATGAATGAAAAAATATAGCTGTGTACTAAGCATTTATTCAAGTTTTTTTTTTGTTTATTTTCGAATGGATAATTTACAGAAATAACAATTTGCTTGAGCAGTAGCCGGTCCATCCCAATGTGTTGTCCAATCAGGTCTGTTGTAGTGAACATAGCATGGAAGTCGTATTTGAAGATCAAAATTGGATGTGTATTCTGCAGGCAGTTTGTGCCATATACTCAACAATTCTGCAGGTCTCACATTGCTTATTAAATATTCCAGCGGCGGAATATTCTTCTCAAACTCTTCTAATGTAAATTCCGATAATGTTTTATTATCCATCGTTGTTGTTGTTATTGTTTAGAAATTTCAAACACAATTGTCCGCAATTAACTTGATTATAAGTTTGGTAAGGATCGTTGTTGTAGAAAATTTTAGCGTTTTTCAGATATCGAACAAGTTCCTGTGGAGGCTTCAGGTTACCAAATGAATCGAAATACTCAACGTTGTTGTTTATCTTTTTATAAGCTACCCAATGAGTTCCGTTGTTTTGTGAAATATCTAAGTTCACGACGGCGCATTCTCTCTTACGTGGACCGTCTCGTGGTAAAGTGTCACGCATGAAGACACCTCGGAAATGAGGTATGTTCAAGAGCTTCGCATATTGCTTTATTTCATAATCATAAAGCGCTTTCTTGGGTAGCTTGATGTTTAGTTTTTTTGACTTTTTTTTTTGAGGTACAACCCATAACCACCTTTAGCATTTTTTCTCAAATACAATCCTTTGCCCAAAGACTCCATAGCTTTGTTATGGCGATGGTCTTCCTCCAATTTCTTTTGTGCATTCTTGGCATCAACGACCGTTTTGGCCACACCTGCAGCTCCCCCTGCGAGCGCCCCCAAGGCACTTAATCCGGCGAAAAGGGGGATCAAGGGTAGGAATCCCCCAGATTTTCCTTCGATCGGAATTATCCTCGGTAGTCGAACTTTATGTTTTCCACCTGCACTCTTCACCGCTAATCTTGCCGCTTTAAGAGCAACCAATGCAGACTTTTTTAATGTCGTGGTGGTGGGAGCATTTTTCTTCAAGGACTTTGTGATTTTCGTGAGAACACCTCGTCGAAAAGATGATTTCTTCTGCCCCATACCCAATTTTCGCTTAACTTTCATTGCGGTAGTTGTTAGCCAAGCTGCAGTCTTTTCTCCTAGTGAAGCGTCAGGTGCTTTTACACGTTCCCAGGCTCGGTTCTCAAGAATCCAATCAGCTTTGTGTCTGTCTTTCAATTTTTGTATAAGGCGTATGCAATATCGTGGTCTCTTGCAGCACGATCCAATGGGTTCTTTCCAGGATCTCCTCGTGCTAACCTCTTCTTTAATTTAGTCCCCGCTGAAAATATACATATACATGTGTGAGAATGAAAAAAAAAAATATCCTAATCTGTCGCACACTTACGTCCCAGGAACTGATACGAAGGTACGTGGAGTTCTATCGGAAGATTATTTATCAGAGAGTTTACAACACCTTCACCCTTGTACGTTAACATGAGAACTGTTGATGATGCGTTAGCAATATCTACATATATACTTTTACACATTCCCTATTCGAACGCCACACGATGAAGGTTGTTCAACAAGAGCAGTCATTACCCATTGATAACTTGGATTTTACAGCAAAAACTCAACATAGTAAACATGGTAAATTGTTACCGAATTCGTTTCGCGCTATCATCTGCGGACCAAGCGGATGTGGAAAAACGAACGTAATGCTGGCGCTGCTTTTCCATCCAAACGGTGCTAAGTTTAAAAATGTTTACGTTTATTCAAAATCGTTGTATCAACCAAAGTATCAACTGCTTCAAGAAGTGATTTCCGCTGCTAAGGGTGTTGGCTATTTCCCATTTAAGGATAACGAGGAAATTATAAGTCCAAGTAAGGCTAAAAATAGCTCTATATTATATTTGACGACGTGTCGTGTGACGGTCAGCAGAAAATTCGAGAGTATTACTCCATGTGTCGTCATAAAGATATCGATGCTGCATATCTCTGCCAAACATACTCTAAAATTCCAAAACAGCTCATACGAGACAACTGTAACATTATAGTACTATTTAAGCAGGATGAAATTAATCTAAAACATATATTTGATGAGCATGTATCTCCAGATGTTACTTTTGATGAATTCAAAAAGATGTGTTCGGAATGTTGGGCAGAAAAGTACGGTACGTTAGTTATTGTTAAAGACTTTCCTCTTAATTATGGTCGATACAGAGTAGGATTTGATAAGTACATAAAATTGTAGGCTTATCATGTACGCCATCATTCAGTAACATGATGTCAAAGGACCAAGTTGCCGTTGCTAGTCATAAAAGAAAGATCGCAGAACTTGCTCGAGCTATACGTAAAAAGTATCTTACTTTAAAGTTAGGTCGAACTGCAGAAGATGAATCTATTAGAAAACTTTTCAAACCAATATCTGAACCTCTTAAGCAAATAGCTAAGACTCAGCAGCATCCTTCATTTATTATTAAAAAAGAGGAAAATTGAAACAGGATGATGATGATGATGATGATGATGTATTCACACAGAACCCAAACTATCTCAATTTAGAGACGTGGCTTCACTGATGAACAAGGTAATATACCGCCGAGACCTGAAACACCACCACTACCTGAAGAAATGCGTCCTGCTGATTTTTCACAAGAAGCAATAGAAGAATACTTAGATCAATATCCCCCAATAAGCCATAATTATTTACAAGATTTTGGACACAAAACGATAAAATTGATAAAAATTATGGACCTATATATACCGACAACATTGGTGGATGTTAGGTAAACGCCGAATTAAATTTGATAGAGCGACTGGCCAAATACAGATATTACCTGAGGGGACAAACTTAGCAGGTACATGGTTTCGTGGCACACCTGGGCTGTATCAACTTTTATTCTATAATGACCCAAACTATGCAGATGCAGATTTACAACCCTATAAAATCTATTGCAAAGTACCGGTGTTCATTTAGATTCGCTTGACGCCTAAAAGGTTCGACAGGATTTAAATATAATCACATTATTAAGCCTCTCTTTAAAGATGTGCAGAAAATAAAGGTACAATTGTCACACGATCAACATCTACAAAAATACGTAGTCCACTTAGTCGATCATTAACAAGATCCACTCCCTCAACAACAACAACAACAACAACAACATCATCAACATCAAAACCGCCAACAGGAAAAGGTATCGGTGATTACTTGACATACAACGAGGAACCAATCGAATACGTGTACTGGGATGATCCCAATGAATTAATCGTCGACTTAAACTCCTTATGCATCTCAGGAAGCTGGCAATACGTCGCATGATAATGAAATAGTAGCCATCCTCAACGAGCTAAAAGAAGCTAATATAATACAGTAATCTAGTTTCCTTGGTCTTTCATTTACACGATGATTCTTGATAAATTCGGACGTCGCTTTGATAAACAAAAGACACTTCCGTATATGCGTACACCGCCAAAGTTAACACTACCCCATACTTCTGATGGAAAGTGTTGACTCAAGAACGTAAAGTTGTGTATATAAAAGATCCCACAGATAATTCAGATGCGGCAACTAAAAAATACGTAGATACTTCAGTGATTGATTTAAAAAAAATAACAGCAAAAACAGATCAAATAACAGAGTTTATTTCGAGAAATCCGCCTACTTCTGGTAAACATATGGCAACAAAAAAATATGTAGATGACTCTATTGCAAATATAACAACAAGAATAGAACAGGAGTTGGCTACAATTAAGTCTCATACCGATTTGACTCCAATACGGAAAAATATCATTGATTTATCCTCTGAATTACAACTTTTGCAAGGAGCACATCATATATATCATTGAAAACATTCGATCTTGCTAAGCGTATAAAGCCGATGGAACAACATTTA